>APFE030767588.1:37525-63173 GCA_000404065.3 Pinus taeda | reverse complement strand
AAGGAATTTATGAAACAAACCACATAAGACAATTTGTTGAGAAAAATGAATCTGATTGTATTAATTAAAATCAAAGAAGAACTTTACAACCTGTGCCTTGATGTTGTACAAGCTCCTACCAAGGTCCGACAAGAATTCTCCTTTAATTTGACAATTTTCACTCACTTCCCAATGAAGCCAAAAGGTATGTGATCTCTCCTCTCAAGCTTAACTAGGAAGTCCCAATTCCACCAGCATTTACCCTCAAAAATGTTTAGCTTCTAACCTCCCCAGCAACTAACCCAATGCCTTAATTTATAGTGCAATGGAGGGAAGTTACTAGGTCCTCCTTTAAAGGGATAAAGCCCTCCTTCAAAGGGATAGCTCATTCTATCAAGGGATTAGCTCCTTCTCTTTTGGGATGATTGAACCACCTTGGAGCGAACAATACACGTCAAAAATCCTTCTAGAAAGATCTAGAATTAACCCAAAATTGAATTTTTAGGATAAACTTGCACCCTTTTGACTTTTACAGGGGTACGCACCCACCCTCTTTATAGACAGAGCGTGTAGGTACGTAGGTAATATGAACAAAGGGTGTGGGTCCGCAGGTAAAAGTAGGAGAAAGTGTGGAACCAGAGTAATATTGATTTTCAATGTCTTTCTCTCATTTGCAAAGCTTGACATGAAGAGCTAAGGTCTGAGACTTGCTAAGGAGGCTAGTATAAGTGATGATAGACCCATACTGACTGCAAATAATCATGGTGACAATATTTTTGCGTAACAAGGACAATGGGTCTTAGGAAGGCACTTTAGAGGGTAAGAGAACAAAAGCCACCAATGGAAGAATTGACATTCGAAGAGAGGATTGCCATGGAAATAAATGAGGATAGGGAGATGCTTGAAAAATTCAATTTCCACCTTGAGAATATCCTTGAAAATTCCAAAAGGGATAAAAATTTTCAAAAGAAAAGGGCCATCCAATATTACACAAGGAATCAGGTTGCCAAAGTCAAAATGAAGGTATTGAAGCAAAAATTCAAGGAAACACTAATCAACCAAGAGGAGAAGGGTAAGTTAGATTTTCTTTCTGATGCATTCGTGATTGCACGAAATACCTCATCAAACATATGTAGACAAATTTTGGAATGATTTGGAGAAATGTTTTTGTTTTGGTGCAAACTTGCAATTTTTTCGCAATTTTCTATTTAGGAGCACAGTGAGCTCACGCTACGCTTCTTCCTTAGGGATCCAGATGATGGAAAATTAGAATTTTTGGAAATCTTATGACCCCCTCTCAAAATCCATTTTCCCACTTTCCTGTTCTGGGGTTCATTTTTTAAGAAATTTGCAAAAAAGAGGACAAAAATTACCTTTCTGCCCCTTTTTTTCCTTTTCGTTGCACACCTCAAGACACCTTGGGATAATGTCCATATCTAAGCCAAAAATGGGTCATTTTCAGTGCACAAATAATCTAAATACATCTACACTCTCACATCAATATTTGCATGTCATAAAGAGACTACAAAATGGCCTCCAACAGATTGATGCACACCTGGAAATTTCTGAGATTTGTGTAAAATTTTCACTGTGTAATTTTTTGTAATTCCTAGTTTGACTTTAGTAAAAGTCAAAAGGGTGAAGTATATGAATTTTAGGGGTAAAATTAAATGTAAATAATCGGTGGTTATTCTTTGTAATCTATTTTTATTTAACTTTGACTTCATTTATGAGAGAGGTTGTAGTCAAAGTTAATTGTAGAAGTTGTTTTTAACCTCCCTAGACATTAGGGTTTGGTTAAAGCACATCATGGAATAGTTCTTAGGGCCATGAATTCGACCCCTAAAAGTGGGGATATGTTGTTTTGGTATTTACGTATCAGTTTCTTAGTGATAGAATAGGTTGGATTTCAGAGGAGAGAACTATTGTATCTTATACTTGGACATTTTCTGGAAAACAAAGGACACAGTTTACAACTATTATCTAGGAATTCATGTGAAGTAAGCTTGTGATGTTATTTTTTCTCTGTTATAGCTTTATATGAAAGATATTCATATTCTCTTTCCATTCATCAATCCTTCAATGGTTCTCCTTACAATTTATAAACAAAATTCTTTGCATAAAGCTCTGTTTTGATGGAAAAATCATTATGTGTTAATCTATTTCTTGCTTAATGAACTCATGTTTCATGCTCATTAATACTTTTTTCTTCTTATAAACACTACTCTACACCAAAAAACCCTAAGATCCATCACAAATGTAATTCTACCTTGCTCCTTTATATATTTATTGTTGTAACCATTTGATCCTCTGACCTAGCTACCTGGTTTTTCTCCCTTATCCAGCAACAAAACCCTAAATTTTTCAAAACCCACCTGAGCCTCACTATCTAGCCCAAAATCCTTTACATTCTAGTCATCTATTGGCTACAATTTCATAGAGAGAGCCCTTTCTAGTTTGGTAGGGCTAGCTATCGAACTAAAATCTTGGTCTGTGGTTGCCTCCGTTGATCTCCTCATCAACCTAGGACATTGTGGAGGATAAGAGAAGACATGACAATTAGGGAGTGCCAAGGTATTCTAGTGAATGTAAGGTTGCCAAGTCATGGAAAAATGTAATGCTAGTTGTGAGGTCATGACGGCCAAGTTGTGTTAGGGAATTCTAAGGCATGCTAACATGTGCCATATAGTACGAAGACATGTCAAACAATCTAAGATGTGCCAAGTGCTAAGGCATGCCAAGATATACAAGGGTGTGATAATGCATGCCAGGAATTATCAAGGCAACAAAAGGGAGGAACAAGTTAAACTACAAGGAAATAAGCACATAATAGGGTTAATAAGTCATCAATTTACCATTTCCATGAGGGACATGCTAGGCACACCAACACCAGGTGCCAATAGGTGCCAAGTGCCAAGTGTCAATGCATTCTAAGTGTCAAATCTTCCTCTTTTTCTTCTCATCTAGTTTCCAATAACTGATCTTAAATAAATTTAATATTAAACCATTTCAAAGCATACCAAGTCATCTCAACACATGCCAAACATGCTAAGACTTTCCAAGTGCCAACACGCCAAGTGCCAATGCGTGTCATGGAGTGTGATGCATGCTATGAAGTGGCAGAGCATATAGAAGAGTGCTAAGGTCTGCTAGAGGGTGCCAATGCATGTTGTGGAGTGTTATGGAGTAATATGACAACACAAGGGAGAACTAGGTCAAAATGCATGGAAGTGAATGAATGTGAGGGTGTGTCAGGGAGTGTCAACAAGTTCTAGCTGTCATGCCAAGGAAGGAGTGACAAGGTATGCTAAGCACGAGTAAGGTATGCCAAGGAATATCAATGAATGTCAAGAATTGATAGAGTGTGCCATTTAGTTTTGGGGTGTGCTAACATGTGCCAAATAGTGCCAAGGCATGCTAGGTGATAGGACATGCTAGGATGTGCATGGTGCTAGATTATGCCAATATGCGTTAAGGAGTTTCAAGGCAACAAAAGGAATGACCAAGCTAAAATGCAAGGAAATGAACACATAAGAGGGTTAATAAGTCAAGACTTTATCGTTTTCAAAAGGGGCATGCTAGGCACACTTATAACATGTTCCAACACATGCCAAGTGCCAATGTGTGGCAAGTGGTAATGTTTGTCAATGAAATATTATGCCAACGTGTTTTAGGCATGCTAGGGACTACAGTTCATGCCAACGCATGATAGGGGAGTGGTATGCTATGCTAGGGCATGCCAACGTGTGCTTGGGTGTCTTACTCATGGCAAGATGTTCTAGGTACAAAGATGCTCTAGGTACAAAGATGTTCCTAGACATGCGAGGTGCCAAGGAATGTTAGTTTGTTGTTCCAAAGCATGTTTAAGTGTACCATGAGTGTTGAGGAGTGCTAGGTCTCTATCATTAATAGAATTAAAAGAGCTTGATTATGTATTAAATAATATAGTTCCTACACACACTAGTGGAATTTTATTTAAAGGAAATTTGCTAGATAATAAACCTACTAGAGATGAATCATGTGTTGGATCATAGGAAAATTATATTATTACGACTTGAGGGAAATGATACACACTAATTCTTAACAAATTCACTAACTATTATAACCACTATGACCTTGGACACATAATGAAAAAGACTCCACAACAATGGCCTTAAATTGTTTTTTTTTAACAACAAATATAGTAACAGGTACATAGCATTATCAAAAACTCATTTGAATGATCAATTATGACAGACATATTTTGACCATCACCAAAAGTAACAAAAACAAGAATTGGTGAGGGTCAATAAAAGATCATCACTAGAAGTGTCACCAAAGAGAGAATAAGTGATGGGCCTTTAACAACCCTCACCAAAAGTGTCACCAAAGATAGATTTAGTGACGGGCCTCTAATGACCCTCACCAAAAGTGTCATTGAAAATGGCTTTGGTGACAAGCATTAAAAGACCATCACTATATACATTTACAGCAACCATTTTTTAAAGACCATCACTATACATTGATGACGGACCTTAAAGGTTTGTCATTGGCATGAAGCATAACCAAAAACTCATTGGAATGATCAATAATGACGAACATTTATTGACTGTCAACAAAAGTAACCAAAAATATCATTGGTGATGGTCAATAAAAGATCGTCACTAGAAGTGTCACCAAAGAGAGAATTAGTGATGGGCCTTTAACGACCCTCACCAAAAGTGTCACCAAAGAGAGAATTAGTGATGGGCCTTTAACAACCCTCAACAAAGGTGTTATTGAAAATGGCTTTGGTGACAAACCTTAAAGGACCATCACTATATACACTTACAACAATGCTTTTTTAAATACTGTCACCATATGCGACATTGGTGACAGACCTTGAAGGTCCGTTATAGGCACGACCCTCACAAATGATTTTTTTTCTTATAGTGGTGGTAGAAGACCAAAGGTCAGGTCGGAAAGGAGAGAAAGGAAATTTTGTTTAAAAATATTCACCACTAGTAAATGGAGATGACGTGTTTCTCCCTCTTTGTTTCTAGTAATATCTTCAATGCTAATTAATCAAGGAGGTAATTCAGTCACAATTATCATCTTCCTTTGAGGTGCAGGTGGCTCAGTAGTAGGAGCTATAACAATCGAATTTCATTCAAGTTAAGAAACTTCAGACTCAGTTTGTTCTATTTCTGGTTGATTTAGTTCAGTGTTTGAAACGCCACCAGTATCAAACTCAAGTTGAAATACTTCGGTAATCTCTAGTCCAAAACGAGCTAAGCCTGATTCTACTTCTTGTTTTGGATTCACTTTGGTTTCTACTATCTCAAGTTGTAAAATTGTCCATGTTTTAGGTTCTTTTGAGGCTCTACATCTTGTTGAATTTGAACTTTCATTTTTAATCTCCTCTAATTTCTAGGTGTGTATTCAGGGGGTTTACCCTGCATTCTACATGACTGCCTTGGTGATTCAACTAGGATGAAATTTTATCACAAAATAAAATAGTATTCACAACCCAATCCTAAGGTCTCTAAAAAGAAAAAAGAAAAAAAATTAACACATGCTAAAAAATATAAGGATTCAAACCATGCAAACAAGCTTTTCATAGTGAAAACACCAGTTGGTGATGAAATCCAATGTCGTAGAAATCAAAGTGAAAATTGGCTATAGATAGAGAAGGTGGAACCAGTTACGCTGAAAACCTACTTAATATACACGATCGAGTGCAAGTAAACTTCATTTATGCCATCTCGAATGAAGAATACCCTCCATAAATTTCCAAGTAAATCTAGCCAATGTTTATTCTAAATACAATACAGACTTCCCCTCCATCATCACCTCGAGTAGAATCCATAAGAGTATGGTCACTAAGTTTACAACATAAAACAATTTAACCTAAGGAGACAGTTGTAGATCAAACATACATGCAAGGGCAGAGTGACAAATCTCAATGCCCTTGAAAATTCCTCAACATGGTTAATCTGAGGTTTACTTCCATGTGACTCTGAATCACCTTTTGGAACCATTTTTAGTACATGTAAATCACTCTACCATAGCCAATGAAGTGGGGTCAATCACATCACTGGGTTTGATATGATCTTGTGCTTGACTCCTTTGTAAAGGGAGATCCCGAGAGAAAAATTGTTGTAAATGGATTTTTCACCCTATCATAAGATGATAATGCCATTATCTATAGCTTTGGAAAGTTAACTCACTTCCCTATTTCATATCCCTACAACTTGATCTATTGTAGGTGGAAAAGAGCCCTAAAGAAATAAAAATCTCTATATTGATTTTATTAGCATTGATTTTAAGAGTTGTTTTTTACTCAAAGGTAATGTATGTGAAACTAGTGAAATTATGACTTGATGCAAATCCTAATGCAGTTGAAAATGATAATGTAATCTTTTCATTTCAATCAAAATCTATCTAAAGTAAGGAAAGAATCTTTCAATTTTTTCAATGGAAATGTAAACAAAAACCTTAAATCCCACTATATAGATTTTCCTAAAATGCATATATCCAAGTTTGAATCACCCAAATATTCAAAATAACTTCAAATTTTCACTTTGCCCGATAACACAAGAAATCAAGAAATTCCTCTTCTAAACATACAATCACTTAGAAATTTTCAAAATGCAACAAGAAACCAATAATCACTAAAATGAATTTTCCCTAATTGAATGTTATGAATTCACTTGCACTAAAAAGTACAGTTCATGAACACCTCAGTAAGAGAGAGAAACTAACTTTTCGTTTTGAAACTAACATAAGAAGTATTTTTCACAAGCAATACCTAATCTTGTAAATGTTAGAAAATTATATATTACAGAGTAATGGAACACATAAAATATTGCAGAAATATAAACACATAAAACAAGATAGACATAGATATATGTGGTTCACCCAATTTTGGCTACGTCCATGGAGAAAAAACCAGTCCTTCCTTTTATATTATCCAGCAAAATGAAGAGATACAACCTACAACATATCTGTTGTAATTCCCTCTTCTCTCTCACACAATCTCCTCGTTCCCGTTCAGCATACACATCTACATAAATGAAATAAAATCCCCTCATATATAGGGAGGGTTTGCCTTCTAGGGGAAAAAACCCTAAATCAAACATAACTTTGTTCGAAATACCGAGAGGGGCGTGAATCAATATTTATTTTCAATTGCTACTTTTACTAATTAAATCAATTATATTTAGAATAGAAAATGAACAATAGGAATAAATGATTTTATTAATATAATATTTACAATAAATCAGGTACAATATATATAGGGCTCCAACCCATTTCCAGGCACCAACCCTACTCTTGTCAAGTCACCAACCTTAGATTTAGAAGCACCAACTCCAAGGACACCAATCCTTCCAATTATGAGGCACCAACCCTAAGGGCTCCGACCCTATTGTTTTTATTTGTCAAGAAATGTTTTGATTGTATTATACTTCTCTCAAAATCTTCAACATTGTGTTTTGTCAATCTACAACTTCATTACTACATCAATGACAGCCTTTCTTCATATGAAGGAGTCTTCACAACTCTTCATGTTGCCCAAACAAAGTCTACAAAATTACCTCATGTTGATTTCAAATAGCCATCATGATATTCAATAATATTCACACAACTTCAATGCGTCTACAATGAACTGTACTAAGTTTTGTACACAAACAACTCTTTGTTTCAACCCTTTGTTCTGACTATCGTGGCAGTTGCTTTAGGAGTACGCTTCAAGAGTACTTCAAATGTGTGAACATCATGAATTCACATTGTGTATTCCATTAGAAACAATCCTGTCTATGCAGTCCTTGAACAGATCACGGGTCTTTCTTTAATGGATTCATCATAGGTCTGATCCTTTTAATGAATAAACCAGTCAAGAGAGGCTTGACATTCAGCTTCCTTCTTCCTTTGCTGGACCTCCAGCTTCCTTCTTCACTCGATCGACCTTCAACTTGTTTTTCCTACTCGATCTTTCGATTTCCCTATTCCTTCAAGTTTAGGAGTTGTGAACTTTTTCTTCTAATTTGTAATCAATGCTCGAGATCCCCTCCTTGAAGTGAAGCAATTTAACTCATTTTCATACGAGTTTCACCAATGACCAAAGGTCACATATATTGGAGGGAGGCTGAGTTGTATATTAAAAATATATATCAAAGAGTCTTTTGTTAATATTCAACAAATTATAACATATCCTTGTTAGTTATGGAAATGACAACAATAGAGGTCCGCACATGCCATATCATAGCTTTAATCACAATCACAACTTTCATAGGTATATTATTACATAATATACTGAAGAGGCTTTTTAATATTCATCCAAGGCCCAAATGGATGTCCCACAAGCCACATTATTAATCACAATTGCAATTTTTCTTAACTCTTGAAACCGCAACTCGTGAAAATCCCACAATCGCAACCTTATGGCTTCATGATATAACATCCTAATACCCCCATTGTTGATGGAAAAAATGCAATATAGTATTAAGAAGTTGTTAATAAATTCATCGAGTCCACAACCTCTATCGCAATTAGTGATTCGGGTTCCACCACTCTATCGCAATTAGTTGTCCGTAATAGTATCACAATCGACGTTTTATGTGATATCTTGTTAAGACTTGTAATACATAACTTCTGACGTTGCGAACGTGATAATACAATAAACTTGTTTCAGTAGTCCTATCGGGTCCATATATTATCTCGTAATCAAAGGCTTTACCATAACATCCTGTTAAGAATTTTCATATGAAATTTCATATGGTGAATGAGATATTGTATTAAGGTGTATTGTAATGGAACCATTGGGTCCATAGTACATATCACAATCGACGGTTTTAGCGTGACCCCTTTAAAGACTTGCGATATGTAACTTTCGATAGTGGAAGGCGTGGTATCATATTAGAGCTTATTCTATTGGAACAGACATGTCCGTAGCTCAAATTTCAATCTCATATTTCACTGTGACACGTAATAAAGTCGTCGATAAAATATGTTGCTGATATGTTTTCACCAATGCACTATGGTCTTTTGTTTAAAAATTTTCCACAGTTTTCTTCTTAGATTGGGATTTGAGATCCTCCGATAACATTGTTTACCCTCCTCAACCAATGTGTTCCTCTTTTCTTCTCGATGGATTTCAATGACCTCTTCCTCTTACTCTTTGGATTTCTCTTCCAATGGCTTCCGATATATTTCATCCTTGATTCCACTGCTTCTATTATGTCTGTATTCAATCCTTGGGTCCTCCATGAGTAGTATTATGATCAATGGGCATCAATAGGAAACCTCACATGTCACAAGAATTTTCCATCACAAACACTTCCATATTGACAGCAACGACAACCTATATTAACAAACCTCTACCATCATATTTCCGCCTAATGAACGACCTAGATGAATATGAAATTACAACATTTTACAAGGCAATTTTACATTTATTTTTAGCTTTGGGGCCGCTGCCCCCAATCCCCTGTCAAGGTGGGGCTCCTAAAGATCATTCTCACCTGCCCTTCGACCCCCCTTGCAGTGCAAATAATGGGTGGCATTGTTGTCCCATTACGAACTTCAGTCCAATTCAGTGATACCTTCGAATAAATAAGATAATCAGGTTCCACACCCAACAGTAAATTAGTATTTTTGAAACACAAAACAATATTTCACAAAAGATAAAACTAGACTCAAAGCCTGATCTAATCGAAAGAAGAAAGATAGAAAGTCAACAAGGCAAGAGCAACATATATATCTTTTGATAGAATGACCATTCATCGAATAAGACTTTACCCTGATTTGAAAAACCAAGACAACCACATGAAAATATTTTCATAGCACTCAACGAGACTAATAGAGACTGAAAGAAGATACCAACAAGTGTAATTGATTAGGAAAAACCAAAAACTATAGACTTGACGAGGATAAAACTGAAATTTTCAAAAATTTCAGGTATGTGTGGAAGTCCTGGAGGAAACCAATGCACATATGCTCTGTTTCAGAAAAAAAAGTACATATAAATGTGTACTTTTATTGAAGTCTAAGTGCGCACAATGGAGAATTTTGGAAAATATAAAAACCAAGTCATGTCAAACCCAAAATCAATTTTTTAAAGATTTCTAGACACTCAAGGAACTATGCTCAAGATACCTATTTCATTTTTCAACGAGATTGATATAGGAAAATAACTATCCTCATGAGACCTATTTCATTTTTTAACGAGGTTGAAATAGAAAAAGAACCATACTCATAAGACCGTCTTTCATTTTTTAGCGAGGTTGAAACAATAAAGGAACAATCCTCATCAGGATTTGTTTCATTTTTTAATGAGGTTGACATAGTAAAAGAATGACCTTGATCATGGCTTCCATATCGATGAAACACATGGAAAGAGACACCCCTTGATAATGGCTTCCAAAAGGTCTTCATCAGATGGAAAAAACAATTATTTGGAAGGAACACATGTCAAGGGGATCAATAGGGATAAGAAAATCATATTAAAATTCCCCCCTTGATGTTTTAACCATGTTAGCTACTGTATATAAGTCAAAATAAGTGGAACACATAGTGAGAGGCTCGCTTGCATTAGTAAATAAAAACATGGGATAGGTTGCCACATAATTAACCTGTGGCATGGTATTTACCACTTCCATATAAGGAACATTCAGGGGTGTTAGATGATTGGTAGTCGAATAACTATTGATTTATGAAAGTTGATTAGCCATCACAATGTTTCTATTGTGAGGGAAGGACATCACGTGAAAGAGTGTCCGTACGACAACTTTCATTGGCATAGACATTGTCTCACCCAAGGAGTAAATTAAAATCTAAGGTACATTGGACTACCATAAGATAAACACACAGTTTTACCTTCCAAGGTAATAGGTAACTTAGGAAGGATCCCTAAAGGTTCACTAACGGTTATGTTAAAAGCTAACAAATCCTGTGAAACATGCACAAGCTAAGGGGAGCCCAAACCTTTCCAAGTAGTTGACGATAAAATACTGACAGAAGCACCTTCATCTACATTTGTGTGATGCACATTCTTACCATAAGCCTTTACAATGATTTGGAAAGGGGTGGAAGAACGAATACAATAATCGGTCAGTTTAGTCCAATCAAAATAGATAGCCTCATTACTTGAATGGGGTTGGAAAGGAATAGTTGAAATTCCCTTGTGAGTAGAAGAATCTGAAGTAACATGAAGAACCTGAGCGGAGCGGTAGAACCTCCTCTTTTAAGCCCTTTTCATACTCTCAAAATCATGAAAAAATTGTCAAGCACCAGATTTTTCGAACTTGTAAAAGTAAATGAACCACTGTCCACTCAGTATGAGTTTCCCCATTTTATGGATTGAGCTAGGAATGTTAACAAAAAGGTATACGTTGATAAAAAATGGTCAATATATTTCTATCTTATATTATTTTATCCTTTTTCAAATGTGAGATACTAAACGTATGAAAAAGAACATGATGGAGTTTACTTATGTTTTTCTTCTGACTCCCTAAAACTAAAAAAAAAAACTGAGATATACTTTTTCCTCGCTTGTTAGAATTTTATGGTAAAATAACCGAATGAGTTTCCTTTTTGTGTCTTATGCAAACTCTTAACAGAAGATGGCATCAAGATATCCCTTTACTGGAATCGTAAAAATTAAATAGTACAAGACTTGCTAAGCATGACAATACTGAACCACTCCTTCTTAGGGTTCGTTAAAAATTCTAGGATGGACTCATTTGAAGGATGATATTATAGGAGAAGTATATCTTATCCTCCCCAAACTTGTAAAAAATAAAGAGGTGCTTACTAGTAATGGTGGGGGGAAATTGAGAAGAAAACCTCCAATAGATCATGTGGAGGAACCTTCAAGGGGATTGACTTTGTTACTCTGCCCTTGCATGTATGTCTGATCTATGAATGTCCCCCCAGGTAAAATTGTTGTATTTGGTAAATTTAGTGACCATAATTAGGTTCTTCATGTTACTTCAGATTATTATATTCCCTTTGAAGAACCTGATTATGGTCAATTAAGAAAGTAAACCTCTCATTGACCATAATCAGGTTCTTCATGACGAGACCAAACCACTCCTTCTTAGGGTTCATTAAAAGTACTAGGATGTACTCATTAGAAGAATGAGCTTATAGGAAAAGCATATGTTATCCTCCTTAAGCTTGTAAAAAATAAAGAGGTACTTTTCAGTAATGGTGGGGTGAAATTCATAATAAAACCTCTAATTGATCATGTGGAGGAGACTTCAAGGGGATTGAGATTCTTACATTGCCCTTGTGTGTACGTTTGATCTACAACTTCCCCCCTAAGTAAATTGTTACATTTGGTAAACTTAGTGACCATAACCAAGTTCTTCATGTTAATTTGGAAGAACCTCCTCTTTTAAGCCCTTTGTAGACTTTGAAAACCATGAAAAGATTATCGAGCACTTGATTGCTTGAACTCGTAAAAGTAAATGAACAATGTCCACTTAGTATATTTTTTCCCCTTTTACAAACTCAGTTAGGATTGTTTACGAAAAATGTATACGCTGATCAAACATGGTCAATATAATTATCTCTTGTATTATTTTATCCTTTTTCTAACCTGAGAGACTAAACATACAAAAACGAATATGACGAAGTTTACTTATGTTTTTCTTTTGACTCGCTAAAACTGGAAAACACCGAGCTTTACTTTTTCCAGGCTCGTTAAAATTTTACCACAAAAGAACTGAATAAGTTTCCTTTTTTTGTGTTTTTTCAAACTCTTAAAAGAAAATGACATCGAGTTATCACTTTACTGGACTCATAAAAATTAAATAGTACAAGACTCGTTAAGCAAGATGATGCCAAACCACTCCTTCTTAGGGTTCGTTAAAAGTACTAGGATGGACTCATCCACAAGATGAGCTTATAGGACAAGCATATGTTATCCTCCTGAAGCTTCCAAAAAATAAACAGGTACTTGCCAGCAATGGTGGGCAGGAATTGAGAAAGTAAACCTCCAATTAATCATGTGGATGAGCCTTTAAGGGGATCGAGCTTGTTACTCTACCCTTACGTGTATGCACGATCTACAACTATCCCCTCAGGTAAAATTGTTGTATTTGGTACATTTAGTGACCATAATCCTAGGGCTCTACCTAAGGTGACGACAGAGGGAAGATCTTGATGTACCTCAAACAGACGTTGGCTAGACTTGGACTTTTTGGAAGGCAATCTTACTTGCACCAGAGTGTTTCATTAACAAGGTTGTCAGGGTAACTCGTTCCAAACACTCATATCTATAAATCTTTCTACTTTGATCTCTGTGATGTTGGATTCATCACCAACTAGTAATTATCGATATCTATGAAAGGTGACTTTGTATGTTTTGAATCCTGTACCAGGAAAATTGAGAATGTAAACCTCCAATTCACCACAAGCTAAATTTTCCTAAGTGTTGTACCTAGAACATGAAGAACCCGATTATGGTCAATTGGAGGTTTATTTTCACAATTTTTCCCCCACCAATACTGACAAGTACCTCTTTATTTTTTAGAATCTTAAGGACAATAACATATTCTTGTCCTATAAGCTCATCCTTCAAATGAGTCCATCCTAGTATTTTTTAACAAACCCTAAGGAGTGGTTCAGTCTCATCATGCTTAACGAGTCTTGTATTGTTTAATTTTTATGAGTCCAATAAAGAGATAAATTAATGTCATTTTCTTTTAAGATTTTGAAAAAGACACAAAAAGGAAGCTCATTTAGTTCTTTTACCCTAAAATTTTAACCAGGCTAGAAAAAATAAAGCTTGATGTTTTTTAGTTTTAGGGAGTCAGAAGAAAAAATAAGTAAACTTCGTCATGTTATTTTTCACACGTTTAGTCTCTCAGGTGCAAAAGAGGATAAAATAATAAAAGAGACAACCCTATTGACCATGTTTGATCAACGCATATCCTTTTTGTAAAAAATCCTATCTCAGTCTATAAAAGGGGTAAACTTATACTGAGTGGACAATTATTCATTTACTTTTACAAGTTCAAAAAATCAAGTGCTCGACAATGTTTTCATGTTTTTAAGAGTCTAAAAAGGGCTTAAAATAGGAGGTTCTACCACTCAGGTTCTTCATGTTACTTCACATTCTTCTACACATCGGAGAATTTATGGGGGAACCTTGTTATACCTAGAAATGTTAGAAAGTAAACCTCCAATTGACCATAATCTCATCCTTCGAATGAGTCCATCATAGTATTTTAGCGAACCCTAAGAGGGAGTGGTTCAATCTCGTAATGATGAACTTCATTATGGTAAATTGGAGGTTTTCTTATCCCTATTTATCCCCTTGACGTTTTGACCATGTAAGCTTCTAGATGTAAGTCAAAATAATTCAATCAAATAATGAGAGGCTCACTTGCATTGGTAATTGAAAACATGGGATAGGTTGCCACATAATTAACCCATGGCAGGATGGGTACCACTTCCATATAAGGAACATTCAACGGTGTCAGATGACTGGTAGTCGAAGCAAGATCAACGTATGAAAGCTGATCAGCCATCACAATGTTTCCATTGTGAGGGAAGGACATCACATGAAAGAGTGTTGATATGACAACTTTCATGCCATAAACATAGTCTCTCCCAAGGATCAAATTAAAATCCAAGGGAACTTGGACTACCATAATATTAATATAGACAGTTTTACCTTCCAAGGTAATAGGTAACTTAGGAAGTATCCCTAAAGGTTCACTAATGGTTCTATTAAAAGCTAACAAATTCTGTGTAATGGGAACAAGTTGAGGTGAACCCAAAGCTTGCCAAGCAATCAAGGATAAAATATTGACAGAAGCAGCTTCATGTACATTTATGCAACACACATTCTTACCATAAGCCTATACAATGATTTGGAAATGGGGGGAGCAAGGAAGACGAGGTTATGTCAGTCTACTTAAATTAAAATAAATGGCCTCATTACTTGGATGGGGTCCAAAAGAAACACATGAAATGATCCCATGTGTAGAAGAATTTGAAGTGACATGAAGAACCTGAGTGGTATGAAGTTCACTCTCTAAAGGGAGAGTGGGATCGACCAAAGATGGAATCGATTATACCACTTGATCAACAAATAGTCCATCAACCTGAATGATACATGTCGCACACTCCAATAGAAGAGTGGGATTATTTGTACTAGGATTTAGATCAATAACTTTGTCAACTAACAGTAGATGGGGAGAAATTTCACAATAATTAGTTGGAAGTTGTTGTGAAATAGTGTTTTTTTCCAACAATTTTGAGCCTTCATCCATGTGAGGTCAAAGGTGACTATGATGAGTCCCTTTGCATAACCTACAAGAAAACCTGACCTTTATCTTTTTCCTTAGAATCTAAGAACCGTTAGTTGATGCATCAATAATAAGTTGACGAGAATTATTTGACCATACTTCCAAAACCTTAGGAATACCAGGACAATTGACAAGGATGTTGTCACCCTTACAAAGCTTGCAAGGATATTTTGTCTTACCATGCATTGTAGAGGTTCCCTCAACATTACCAATACTTACGGACATGGTTGGTTGATTGACTACTTTATTATCTAGCTTCTTCTTCTTCTCCCTTTTCTTCTTCCTCTTAGTCACTTGGTTACTAGCATCAAGGATTTTAACAAGTGACGAAGAAGAAATGGAGGAGGACACGTTGGATGAGGAAGGTGAAGGGTCAACAACAGGTTGGTGATGTTGACATGGAGAAATCAGTTAAGGTGAAAAAATTGTTTGAGTTGGTGCAATCAAAGTATTAGGAATTAAATAAGGTTAGATCAACCATACAGGTAAACCTGTGAAAATGGGAAGTGAAAATGTAGCCATATAAAGAGGACTAACATTTGCAAAATTAGGTAAAGGACTAGGGTTCCTGTTAAAAAGAAGGTGTTTATCAGTAACTTTAGGTATTGTTTCCATTATATTCAATCCAAATAATTTTTTATTATTAAAATTAAATAATATTCACAATACACACCTAAGGTTTTGTAAAAAGTAAAAACAAAAAAGGTAACACACACTAAAAAATCTAGGGATTCAAACCATACAAAGTCACCTTTCACATAGATTAATAATAATTGGTTGGTGATGAAATCCAATTTCATTGAGATAAAATTAGAAAGCTTTATAGATATGAGTATTTGGAACTAGTTACCCTGGAAACCTAGTTAATGAATTAGTCTAGTGCAAGTAACTTTGCTTATGCCATCTCGAGCGAAGATTAACCTCCAAAAAGTCCAAGTGAGTCTAGCCAATGTTTGTTCCAGGTACAATAGGATATTCCCTCTACCATGACCTAAGGTAGAGGCCTAGGATTATGGTCACTAAGTTTACCAAATACAACAATTTTACTTGGGGTGACAGTCGTAGATCAGATGTACAAGCAAGGGTAGAGTAATAAGCTCAATCCCCTTGAAGGCTCCTCCACATCATCAATTGGAGATTTACATTCAAGTGAACCCAAGTACCTTTCGATTCCATTGTAATACGTGAAAATCACTATATATTGGCTAATGAAATGGGTACGATGACTTCACCAGATTCGATATGATCTCGTGCTTAACACATGTACAATAAGAGCTTCCTAGAGCAAAACACAAATAATTGGATTTCTCTCCCTAACTCAACATTTTGTTATTGTTTATAGCTTTTGAAAGTTTACCTCCTTCTGTATTCCAAAGTCGTACAACTAATCTACTGTAAGTGGAAAGAGCCCTAAAAATAATAAAAAGTTTAGATTCATTTTATTAATGTTGTGTTATTAAGATATTATTTTCTCAAAGGGTAAATGGATGTGAAACTAATGGTATTATGACTTGACTCAAAACTCTAATTCATCAAATATGAAATTTGTATTCTCTTCATTTTGATGAATTCTAGCTAGATTAAGTAAAGAGGTTCTTCTTTAAAATATTAACTCCAAAATGTACCACTTCTAATTTTCCAATGCAATTCAAAGCTCTAAATTACAAACCACACAATGTAATATATGCATAATTTGCTTGAAAACTATGCAAATGTAATCTATGCACATTTTCCGTGAATACTATAAAAAAGTAATCTATGCACAATTTTTTTCATGAAATGAAAATTCTAACCATGCAAATGTAATCTATGCAAGAGAAGTCTTCAAAACAAACACAAGATGATTCCAAAGTAGAGAGAGAACAACAAGACTATTTCCCTTCACTAATGCAACTAAAGAAGAAAGCAAGTGTAAGTAAGGGAAATCGGGTGAAAAATCCAGAGATAAAAAATAATAACACTCAAAGGTGATTAACACTCAAACAAAATTCAACCCCCCTCCTCCCCCGCCCCTAGCAGCCGAGGGGGATTTTTTTACAAAAATGAAAGAAAAAATATGCAAAAAATGTTAAGAAACTAAGACAAAACTTTGAGAAATGGCCAAAGGAATTCAGATTCAAAACACCCAAAGAAATCCTTAAAATAAAAATTCTTAAATGAATGTTATGAAATCAAAGGCTAAAGTGTAATTCTAATTAAACTTTAGTACTAGAAAAAAAATGACTCATGTTTTCAATGTAGTATAAGAAGCACATCCCATCAAAACACTAATTCTTAAGAAATGCTATCTTTCAATCATTGAAAACGGAAAAATCTCATGAAAACTCCTTCACAACACCCAACCAAACACATGGAGACTGATTGGAGGCATAGATAAATGTAATGAAACCTTAAAAAAAAAAAAAAAACAGATTTTAATGAGAGGAAAAGCTATTTTTTTTTAGAAATTCTCTGAGTATGTGCAAGTAGACACTATAGTATAGTGTGAATTCACATTGTTGCTAAAGGTAATCTACAAATATTTGCGTTCTTTTTCTAAACTAAAACCACACAGGTCAATAAACTTAACGAAAATATAAAAAAATATCCAAACAAATCACAAAATCTGAAAAATCATTAACTTGTTGAGAATTAGATAAAGCTATGAAAAAAGGTTCGAGAATAAAAAACAAGGAGATGGAAGAGAACAGGTCATTCCCCAGTGGAGTCACCAATTTGTTAGGCAGATAAATCCCTCTTTCTAACAAGAGTGATCTCCCTAGATCCTAAAAGGAAACTAGTAAAAAACAAACAATCAAGCTAATTTGTTCTCTGAATCTATCGTTCCTTGAATCATAAGTTAACAATGTGGGAAAAGGAGATTCATACCTTATTATGACATGGTTGATCAAGATCCGACTTTGTGCTTCAGTGCAAATCCTCCATGCGTGAATCTATACCTGCACACATGGAAACAAGAAAGGATCAAAGGCATATGCAACATCAATGATTCAATAATTCAAACTAATGATCAAGGAGACTAGTAACAAACATCACTCCAATGGAGAAATATAAATAACATCATTCCAATCGAATAATATTAATAACATAAACCATTATGAAATTGATGAATTAATCCATTAAATAATGAAGCGAGAAGAAATTATTTTTTGTATTAATTTCATAAACATAAAGGAGCTACAAAAATTGTGCCTTGATGTTTTGAAGCTCCTCCCATTGATCTCAATCATCTCCAAGATTGATAAGCTTTCCAACCTACTTCCCCCAACATAAGCTTACTCTCAGCATCCTCCCTCAATCCCCCCACCTATAGCTTGATTAATAGGCCAAAAGAAAGTAGTTTGAGATTCTTAGTCCAAGGACGAGATACACTAAAAGAGGGATGAGGGATCCTTGAAGAATGGGAATTAGTTACATAAAAAATGATGTTAGGCTCGAGTAAACATGAGTTCAAGGATTTTTGTTAGGAATGATTCACCCAACAATGCTTCTAGATCTCACTTTTTACTTTTTACTTTTTATTGATTTACCTACGTAGTTTATAGTGGAAGACAAAGCATAGATCTGGATAGTTTATAGTGGAAGAAACTACACATGTGTGGATTTTGTTCATAAAAACTACGTAGATGCTAAAAAACAGGGTTTTGTACCTTCAGATTAAAAAATTCCACTTTATTCAAGGTATATATGTTGTTCACTTGCAAGGGAGTGCTTCATGACACTTGGATGGATGACGAGTGATCCAATTTTGAAGATCAGTTTCCTAATGCGAGAAAATTATGTGTAACAATTTTCATATGCATTATCATCTCCACTCTATCCATTTCATTCTCAACCCTTCCTTTTCTAGTAGATGATGTAGGTGCATTTAATTACTTGGACCCCATTCCTCGATTGTGTCTATAGTTGTATGAGCTAACTTTAAGATCCTCAAGTTTTCTTGTGATGCCTTTTTGACTTCATATACAGGTGCTATTGTGATATCAAAAATAATAATTTCATCATAAACTTGCTCCATTGTGTCTTCCAATTGCTTGTGTTCTTTGAGTATTTCTCACTGTAATACTTCTCTACTAGATTTTGCGTAAGACATCCTTTAATTTTCAGTAAGTAGGTGATAAATTTGTTTCTTTAGACAATCCAATTCTTTCTCCAACTATTCATTATTTTGCATAAAAAATTAAATTTTCTTTATTGTGGCTACTGCAAAGGTTGCAATTGTTAAGTCGACTTCCCTGGAATTGCTCTTGATGTTTGAAACAATAACCCTTTTTGTATGAATGTAAATCATGGGGGCTTCAATGGGAAAGAAACATCATACCACGTGGGTTCATATTGGGGGACATTTATTGAGGAAAAAATGACATAATATATTGGGAGATATATAGGGCGTAAAGGGTTTTTATATTGGCAAATATAAAAATGGAGCTCAAAGTTAATGAAAAAATATAAAGGGGTATTAAAAAATGTTAATGAAAAAATGGATACCTACAATATCTAGTGAAAGTAGGGGTTTTTTAAACTGGGAAGTTGTATTAGGTTCACATTGGTAGGGGGTTAAATAATGTGATTTTTAAAGATATTTTCTAATATGTAGTCAAAATAAGGGTATTTCTTAATATGGCACGAACTTACGCAATATGCCAGAGGTTCACTAAGTGAATACCCCATGATTTAAATAGGTTGATATAGTTAGTTTCTAAAGTACTTATTTATTTCTTGAATGATGTTATCTTTCAGCTCATCAAAGGTGAAATTTAAGATGTCAATAGTTCTATCATAATCTGGAGGTGGAATCCCCATCTTGCTGAAAGGAAAGTTCACACCATTCAAAGGAGTTGGATATCAAATATCTAGAGGAGTTATCATCGACTTAGTTTCTACTGCATGGTTCTCCTCTTCCTATTCATCATCTATACCATGGGTCTCCAAATCTCCCTTTAACTTATTTGCAAACTCCTCTTCGTGCTTCTTCCTATTTTCTTCTTTTACTTGTAGCCTTTACTACTCCTATTCTTCACTTGGTTTTCGAAGAGCTTTTTCCTTTTGTCTCTTCAGGGCTTCCTCCTCTTTCTTCTTCATTTGTTCATATTTTCTCTTATGTATATCCTCTTTCTTCTTCTTATCCTTATCTTCTTTATGTCTATGCCCTTCCTCTTGTCTCCTTTTCCTATCCTCTTCAGTCTCTTTCCTTCTCTTTTCTGTCATGATTTCCCCTTTGATACATGGAGGATATTTGAACTTCTTACTCCTCTAATCTTCAACATCTTGTTCCTGCTTCCTCTTCAAATTGACATTATCTTGAGTTTCCATGCCCTACTTGATCCCTTCTTGATGAGTATCTCACACATGCATTATGTGAGAAGGACCTCCTTCTTCAACTAGTCCAATTGCTCTAGAGGCATTATAGTGGTTGTTGATAGTTTTTTCATCCTCCTAGGAAACAAAAGCATATGGCTAGGTATACCTTAGATTTTCACAGTGTTCCTCTCATGTACTTCTAGGGTCGTACCGATGAAAAATCACCTCACTAAATATGAGGAGAATAATTTCTTCCATTTCTACCTTTACTACGTTTAAATTATTCAATTCATAAGTCCCTATTTGCAGAGGGAAGATAGACCATGGTGACTTCTTCAACTTTTGCAATTGTTGTGGCAATATTGTACAAATCTAGTAACCATCCTCTTGCATGACCACTTTAGCTCTTACAAACTTTGGCATAAGGTATGGACTCTTATAAGATCCAAACACCTTGATGAATGTACCTTAAGAAGATGTGAACCAATTTGCAACTTCACCAATATGTTATTTGGCCTTATCAGTCATGCAAGGTGCCTCAACTTGAAATATCATTTGGTATAATATTGATATGAAGTCATCAAATATCTTCTGATACATCCCCCTATAGCTAACCTCTAACAATACCTTACAGTAGATGTGGACATGAGGTTCTTTCTTGGTCCACTTTCACTACAGACTAGGGAATTCATTCTTGGTAGAGATCCCATCTAATAAGTAGGCTAACATGTAAAACTTGGATTACTCAACTTGGGAGACATTTTTTGCCTTTGTAACATGTTGCTGCAATTGTTGTCCTATCAGGTCAGACCAATTGAAAATATTTCCTTTAGTGGTGCAACTGTAGACCATGTAGACAAATCTGTCTTCAAATAATTTAGTGTTTTCATGCCCATTCGGCCTACAAATAGCCATCAGATATTGATATACTTTCCTCAATGACTTGGTCATGTAAATCCCTTCAAGCATTTAGTGTCAAAAATTACCTAGCTCTTTCCAGCATATCTTGAGAAAGTCCTTTGTGGAATACTGAAGAGAGAAAGAAGCATAAAATTTCAAATTCAAGTTTTCCTTTGGCTTTGGAAGCTTGGAATATGAATGAAGATCATGGGGCTAGAATGTGGCAAACTCATGTCCATTTGCACTTATAAGGATCATGCTTTTAGGGTCAAAATGCTACAATGTCCAACTAATTACCTTTGCATAGGGTAAAATTAGACATCAACTAGAAATCCTATAGAATATGGACCTTTTAACATTAATGTACACTTCCCCATCCTCTAGATATTCTGGGAACTCATTCTTGATGAAATATTTGAATATCATCTACCATGTCAAGATGGTGGAATTTTCTATGAATAATCTTTTCTCTGACAAGATTAGTCCTTTGGCTTTTGGAGTGTCCACAACACCATTAATATTTATTTTAGTGGCATCTCTTATTTCTCATTTTCATGTAAATGGAGGCATAGTGATGGTAGAAGATGATAAGCTCATAATCTTGGGATCTACAATACTCAGAAATTGAAATTCACTCATGGAAAAGCACACAAATAGTCCCACCAAAACACTTATTTCTAGCTCGTTTACTTTTGCAAAATATTAGTTGTGTGGGACAATGTGCTAGTTTTCGGTGCAAGCTCACAATCTAGCAGCAAGGGTAATCACACTAGTCACTAAAAGTATGTAGTGCGATAACATTGGGAGAGAGACTAGCTTTGGCATAGAACAGAAGATTCGAAGGGAGAGGTTAGGGACCTTAGGCATTATGAGTGTGCATTGTGCCATCACTGTCACATGGTCTCTTGGTTGGGAACAAGACACATATACAAGGGACAAATGGTTTGCATTCTTGTCAATTCGAGGTGTGCTATGCATTACTCAAGGAAAGGATTCTAGTGCCTGGAAGAGGGTGCATTTCATGGAGCAAGGGGGTCTAGACTATGCTTTCGGAGTGTGTTATGTGTTCTTGAGGAAAGAAAGACCTTGTGATGGGCGCATGTTGTAGGTACAAGGAGAAAGGCCTTAATGGTATATTGGTTATGGGAGCATGATGTGATCATGCTTATATCAAATGGTTTGAGCTGATGCAAGGAATGAAGATAACATTTTCCTTGGAAATCGACCAAGTGTTAGATGAAAGAAAGAAAGAGGGAGATGTAAATTGTAAAGACTTAGCCTGTACACACATATATATAACTAGAATATGACAGGAATACCAACAATTTTGGAATGCGAAGAGACGCTAAAAACAAACATGCAATAAATGAAGCGACACATTTCGTACATAAATTTGAGAGTATAGTGGTGGAGGAACTTACTCAGAATATAACGCACTTGCAACCAAGGTTGAGAGGCTTGCCTTATGCTCAAAAAGTGAAGAGAGCTCAAATGAGAGAAATAAGTGTTGAATGAGCTCTTCGGCAGAGCCCTTTATATAAAAGGAGCCACATGTGTGGGTAGGCAAGAGGTTGAAAGTATGCTTAGTGCATGTTCTTGTGACAAGGAAGATAACTCCCACCACAAAGTGTGATAGAGAGGCTACATCAAGGAAGTGTGCCCAACGCATGTTATTGTGACAAGGAAGGTTGGCTAGGTTTTTGAAAGATGCATTAGCTCTACTTCTAGAAAGTATGTTGGCACTGCTTCTAGGAAGTGTGTTAGCCTGTGTTTGGAAGGTCTGTTAGTCTTGTGCTTTGGAAGTGTGGTAGGCATGTATTTTGAAAGTTTACTATGAAGAAAACTTTCCCTATGCTTGTGAAATCAAAGTGCATTGACACTTAGGTTTTTTCAATAGGATATTTAAAAACTTGGGAAGGCTTGACCTGACATGAAATGACTTTGATGACTTGAAACAAAGAAGAAATGCTCATGAGGGGGGATCCAAAATTTAAATGAAGTTTATTGGAGGGTGTTGTAGCAATGACAATAGGTCTAATTTAAGTGTTAGTTTTAGGCGATGTGTTTCTCCAATTATTTTTAATTTGTTTAATTATTTTGATATGGTTAAGTTTATATTTTATTTTATTTTCAATTAAATTATACAATTTTTTGTTACCAATAATTTTAATGATAATTCTTATCCAATTTCGAATAAAATTGCCTCAAACATATACTTAAACAAAAAATTTAAAGATTAAGTTATATAAAGAATTCCAAATTAATAATTATATTTAAAATTATTTATATATTTATATATAATTGAAGAATTAATCAATATATCTTTTAAACATACATTTTCTTATTAAATTATAAATTATTAAATCTATGCCCACATGGCATAGAACAAAGAGTGATCAGGTTTTTTTTAAGGTATTCGGTTTCATAAAGGTTATGGGTTCAAAATGCCATGGGAAACATCTAGTCATGTTAAGGGTTGGTGAGGCTAGGTCTTGGGCAAATCTAAAATGATTTTGATGGCTTAAATGCCCGTAGAACCTGACTACACAAAGAATAAGTTAGACTACTCACATTACCTATATATATAGATAATCTTCTTAAATATAACATGGCATAATGATTCATAAATGATCAAAGTATTAATATGAAAAGGTTGAGAGTGATTTTACTACATTAAAAACTGTAATGCCATTTTTTTTAAATATAAACACTGAAATGTATTTAGATATATAAAGTAAATAAATTAAATTTGGAAACCAAATAAGTTTTTTTTTATATGGTTAATTTTAATTTTATTTATTAAATTTATTGAGTTTAAGTTTTTTTTTAATACAAAAATTAATTGATGAAATTGACGGAGTATTTTTTTTTTTTTTTTTTCAGTAATAAAATTACTTCTACATAATTCAAATTAATTTATTATTATTGTTATTTTATTTTAATTCTTATATATTTTCCAATTGAGAGGGATTAAATGAAAAAAATGAAAAATAAGAGATAAACATATTAGAATTTTTTTTTTTCTTATTGTTATTGTCGCTGTAAGCGCACTAGCAATATAACTATGTTCCTTTCAATGCCAAATCACTAACCAAAGAACCGCTTGAGTTACTTAAAGAATGTGCTCAAAGCATTGTGTTAATGTCATATCACAATGCCCACTAATAAAATAGTCACTTACAAAAATAACTTTTTCTGATTTAAAATTTGTTTGTGAGGGATTGACAAATACTGAAAATAAAATGCCTGAATTATGTCACATCAAGGATCCTCACTCAATAAAAAATAAAAAATTATACAAAATAAATAAAATCTAATTTGGAAAATTAAATTATATTTTGAAATTATTTTTATATTTAAATAAATAAAAAAATAATCTAAAATTTTACAAAATAAATAATTTTATGATATTGTTTTTTTGTGTTAGATAATGTGATTCATGAGATAACTGTCAGAGTCAACTTGTATCTTGAGTAGTCTAAATTTAGAAACATCTAGATCATCAAAATTACCCACAATAATAACCTGCATTGACTAACAGCAACCCTTACTATAGTTAAATTTCTGCCCACTCATTTAAACATAAAACCAAACATGAATATACAGGAGGCCAAAGCAGCTACAGCTACATTACAACTACTCGGACTGTGCGTCCCGACTCTTCATGAGTATAGCAAACTACTACTTTTACAAAAGCATGCAGTTATTTACAACTTCGACTTATGCCTCATCTCAATTTATGACTAAGTCGGTTACATATATTTAAAATCTCAGTTTTGCCTCTTAGAATTGCAATGAATCCAGGCGATGCTGCCCCTTCGAAACTCAATGAGTCCAGGCGCTACCGCCCCTTCGAAACTCAATAGGCATGGCAGTGGCGCCTCTTCGATTCATTGCAATTCTCATAGATGGCTCTCTGCCCACCAATAATATGATACGAAAACACAACAGGGCTTGAGTTCTTAAGACACGGATTTAAACACTCGGTAGATAAACATATGGAACAGTTGCGATTACATGTACGGCCTCTCAAGGATTTTGTTTCGCACACAAATCTATCAACATTGAAATATTCCAAATATATATCACAAAATCTTGAATTTGAATAACCATATCAATTTTCTTTTCTTTTGTTTGGCTTATTAGAGCATCTTAACAAATGGATAACATCTCAAAAACTAAAAAAA
>APFE030767588.1:0-21843 GCA_000404065.3 Pinus taeda | reverse complement strand
ATATAATCTTGGAGCGTAAGGATAATATTTAAAATATTATTACCTCCAAATTTAATGATAAATTGTGGGATGATAGGGATCAGAGGGAGAATGGAAGCTAAGATATTATAAGGAGGTGATCAACCCCACCCTTGCTAACTATAATTATCTTTTTTTATTTATTGGTGCTAAGAATAAAATGAACATTGCAAATATAAGAACTAATTTTCATGAACTTTGAAGTCAAAGCGAGTGTTGATCTATTCCCAAAACACCCTAGGATGAAAGAATTTGTCACCATTCTGATACTAAGAGGATTGAGGATCAAAAACACTTTCTCTTGGATTGCTCGCCTCTTACTCACATTTTAACCCATTTCCAAAAAAAATTTCACACCACCAACAATCTTGAATTGTTAAGTCAGTAAAACCATAGTGGGAGTGCTTCTTTTCCTTCTTTTTTATCATAGAAATAAAATATTAAAGAGACAAAATTAACCTTTTAGTTTATTAAGATCTAATAGACTACATTGGTATTCATTTCATCATCATCCCTATCATCATCATATATTCTTTTGTTTTATATATTATATAGATAGTTGACATTGAAATATTTTATTTATGATTCACATTCTACACAATAAGATGTTAATACACACCTCAATCATATTTAAAAGTAGAAAACATCTCTCTCTCTCTCTCTCTCTCTCTCTCTCTCTCTCTCTATATCTCTCTCTCTCTCTATATATATATATAATTATATATAATATATAGATCATAAATATTTCTTTGTTACCACACAGATATAATTATATTTAATTTTTTTATTAGTATTTCAAATGTTACATATTGCCTCCAAAATGAATCAATTACAAATATAGAAGAAGAATTCTCTGTATAATATATACATAGACGATATTGAAATATTTTATATATGATTCATGTTCTATATAATAAAATGTTAATACACACCCCAAATCATATTTGGAAGTAGAAAACATATATCTACTATTTGTTTATATTATTATTGTTATTATTATCTCAACAACATATTAAAAAATCAATGAATTATGAATCTCCATAAAAGAAAAAACATATTTTAACTATTAATTTTATATGGAATCTCTCAACTCCATGTTAAGTAGTGAAGGAATTACATATTTCTTCAATATGAAAAATAGTTTTTCTTTACTTCCAATTACTTTATCTCTATATAAGGTGGAAGTAAAATTAAGGTGGAAAATGAAGTATTTTATGTTAGAAGAAATGTTTACAATAGAATTGGTTTGTTAGTTTGGGTTAGGTTCTTGGAGATTGTTGAGATATTCTTTCAGCCAAAATCTCCTAATTTAGAATTAGCTGCATCTATTTCCAACTATATAAATGTATCACATTTTTTATTAGAGCAGATGCAATAGTTTATTGTATATTTAGCTACATATTTTTTCTTCGTATCAGAGTTTATAATTTTGGGTTAACTGCTTACCATAGGGCCCAAAAGAATGTGAAAGGTTTTCTTAAATCTATTGTTTCATGTAGGAAAGTTTCCAAGATCTATCATCACATGAATATGACTACATGTTGTTTGTGTCCAACCCCAGTCATCCCGCCCTAAAAACTTGAAGAGCAGAGGATGTCGTTAACTTACTTGAAAGTTTCAGCTTCAAGAGTTTATCAGTGAATAGTAGGTTTTTGACCTTTCATATGTTAAGCCCTCACATTTTATACATGGTCATCTAGGTTATTTGTTGAAACTAGATAGAATTATCAAATGAGAATTATATTGTATGCATGTAGTGTGTGTGTGTGTCAGCGCTCATCAATTCAGTCAAAATTTGACGGGAGTCACACTAGGTGAGATTTTCTTGGATGAAAAGCATTGACCTACATATGCAAATCATTTGAAAATGTTTAAGCCTAAGCATAAGGCTTGGATCCATCTATCCTAAAGCGTTTTGATCAAGCTTGAAGTCACCTGGATGTTTGAGCACCCATCTTATTTACATTGAAGCAAGCAAAGTAATTAAGATTGTTTATGTTATAAGAGAGCTCTACTATGAGTAGCATCTCAATTAGTGCAATTGTTTTGCCAGAGTCTTTGTGCATTATTGGCGTCAATTTCCCCACCACCATATTCATTAGATCGAGAGGGATTAAAAAGAAATAGTGCTTGTTTATTTCATTGTGAAATCTGAGAGAGCCGCTACTATAAGAAGTCCCTATGGCCACTAGATGTAGAGATAAAATTAGACAGGGAAAACAGGATGTTGCTCTATAATTTGAACCATCAATTTTAGTTGAAGTGACCAAGCTAGTTTGGCAACACATATAGGACATAAAGAGACAAGTTAAATGGAAATGTTGAAATATTCCTTCACCAAGGAGTTTTTTGAAACATATTTTTAGTGTTGTTCCTGCCACAAATAAGTTACGCCTCTCTTGTTATTGCATAAGGTAATTGTTTTAAATTACTTTCCTTTTAACATAGAGCATATATTATTTGAAACATTTAATGGCCTTAACATCCATACTTGGAATTTAAAGATTCAATTGCATTTGATGCATAAAAGATTATAGAGTTTAGTAAAGGGAACAAAACCATCACTTGAAGACACTAAACAATTAATTGAATGGGAGAGAAGGGAGGATAAAGCTAATTCCATCATTAGATTGTCTCTTAGATTCATACCGATACATCATGGACGTAGAAAATTATTTGTAGAAATATGGGAACAATTAAGTAAGATATTTGTTGAGAAATTTGTGAATGTAATTTTTTCCTTGAAATTATAGTTGTTCAAATTTAAAATGCATGATGAAACATCCCCATATACTCACATAAATGATTTAAATTCCCTTCTAAGGCAGTTGGAAAGAATTGGCTCTAAATTAAAGGATAAAGATGCAAAGTAAATCTTGTTAAATAGTTTATCTCCAAAAAATGACAATGTTATTTTTATGCTAAATCAATTATCCTCATGAATACTAGATGAAATGATAGCAACACTTATAGCAAAGAAAAAAAGGATGAAAGCAAGAGATGGAGAAGTAGGAGTCAATTCACAAGTTGAACATGTATTATTTTCCAAGGGAAGAACAAATAAAAATGTGAGTACAGATGAATGTTTCTATTATCGAAGACACGGGGATATAACATTAAATTGTAAAATTTGTGCCAGAGATCTTGAAAAAGGAAAAATAAAAAAACCTACCTACATATATAACTATGAAGGCCCACCAGATGATGTCTTTGAAGAATCACTAGATTTTGGAAGTGATAACGAATTCAAGGCAAAGTTTGTCACACTTTCTAAACTAGTGGTTCTTATTGTATGTGGTGTCACAAGAACACATCATTGGTTTAATGTTTTCTATAGTCTATTATAGTTTGTTGTTCTTAGAGGATGCGGTGACTGAAGAAAAACAACTAGAGGTTATGTGATTTGTTGTATGTTTTTGAGTGTGTAAAAAGAAAAGTCACTTTGTAAGAGATATTGTTGGATACATTAAATATCTAGAAAACATTCCTATATAATTGGTGAATGAAGCAGACTATGTCTTCGTCAAATGGGAGTTTGTCAATAGAATGATTGAGTATCAAGGTTAATTTCTTAAAAAAAATACAAGTTGAAAATATGTTGAGTGTGAGTCCTACATATATTTCAATGATGGTTGGAGACATTTTTGTCTTAAATGGGTTAAGTGTTAAGCTGAAAGCTGTGGTGGAGAAAGAGTGTAGTTTGTGAGTTGCTAAACTGGGGAAAGTGCTAATGATAAACAAATCAGATATACATCAATGTTATAGTTTCAATATTGTAATGTGTTATTATAATATTGTTATTTGTAATGTAATCGTTAAGGGAGGGTATTAGCAACAATACATTAGAATTGGATTGTTGGTTTTGATTGAGTTGTTGGAGATTGTTGAGATATTTTATCAACCACAACCTCCTAATTTGGAATTGGTTGGATCTTGTTCCAACTGTATAAATATATCACATCTTTTTATTGGAATAGATGTAACAATTTATTGTGTGTGCAATTAAGCAATGGAAGAATTACATACATCATTAATATTTAAAAGTATTTTTTTTATTCTTTATTTTACTTTTGATTACTTTATCTCTATATAATGTGCATATAAAATTAAGGTGGAAAATGAATTATTTTATTTATGGAAAATATTGATTGTTTTTGTTATTATTTTTTTAATTTGTTTTTGTAAGTATTACTTTATTATTTTTAAATGTAACATTACGTGACAACATCTCCTTCATGTTGGGCTAGAAAGTGCTTCTCAATGTGTGTGTATATGTGTGTGTGTGTTGAAATTTTTTATTTTGAGGCCATCATTAATCAAATTTACATTTCACGATATTGTGATTTTTTATTATTATTTTGAGGCCATCATTTTGTTGATTTGTACAATCCTAAAACATTAAAAGAGATATTCAGGTATGGTGTTTGAATTTTTTAAAAGTTGTTATAGAGAATGAAAGTATTAATGAAATAATAATGAAGAAAACTCGAAATCTATACTTTCATATGAGTTACATGTGAAAATGAGGTACATGGAGTTGGGAAGTGATTGAACCTAGTCAGGAGGTGGCGTAGGGCAAATAGCTAGGGTTTCAGGCTCTTGCAGAGGTTGTTCTCCATGGAAGGTCACAAAGGAGGGAGCTCCAATCCCTCCTACAAATAGGTTGTGGCCAGTAGGGGTAAAAAACGAATGGAATATGATTGAGGCCCTTCAGAAGGAAGGAAAAGGAATGGTGAAGAGGAACAAGATAGAAATAAGTCAAAAGAGAATAAAAACGCTAAGGAATATGAGGAGGAAGACAAGGAACAAGGAACAAAGGACAAAGAACATATGGGACCATGTAAACCCAAAGTTACGGTTACACCCAGAGTCATTTTAAATGATCCTACTCTACAGGCGCATAGGGACCACATTCAGACATATGTAATCATTTGTAAATTCATGGGTTTATGGCCCATTGAAAAAGCTTTACAAATGTGGATTAAATACAACTATAAACCAAAAGGAAGCATTGACCTACATCTTGGGTCAAAGACTTCTTCACTATGGTATTTGCAAACATTGAAGATAAAGACAGAGTATTTGAAGGAGGGCCCTATTTTTATGTTGCAACAGGTCTCTATATGCGACCATGGATTATGAATTTTGTTCTAGAGCGTGAGACTTTTACTTCAGTCCTGGTTTAAGTAAGACTCTACTCTCTACCTCTTGATTACTGGAAAATGGAATCCTTATCTGCCATAGGAAATAAGTTAGGACGTTTTGTTAGAGCCTCTGAAGCCACTAGAAGGGGAAAGTATACTTCCTTTGCTAGAATATGTGTGGAAATGGATCTCTCGGGAGCTCTACCTGATGAGGTAATCTTGGAAGTATTTGATGAAGAATGGGTGAAAACAGTGGATTATGAACATATTCCATTCAGATGTTGCAAATTCCATAAGCATGGACACCTATTCAGACACTACCCTCTTAGTAAAATAGAGAATAAGAGTAAAGCTAACACAATGAAATATTCTGAATGCTTCCACAAAGTGGAAAATAAAGGAAAAGGAAGCAAGATGGGGCCAAAGATACAAAAATCAAAAGGGCAACATGCTAGTTAGAACAAGTTCCAAGTTCTCGAAGAGGAAGAAGGGATAATAAATGCAGATCAGATGAAGGGAGAAGGTCCAATGGAGGAGGGGAAAGAAGAAGATAGGGAACAAACACAAGAAAATAATAAATAGAAAGAAACTATGTTGAGTGATGCAGATGAGGAGATGGATCATGAAATGACCCAAAGTGGGATGGAAATGGAGGACCAAGAATTACAAGAGATTCTTGAGAAAGAAAACTTAGATCTGGAAGGTTTCTTGAATCCAGGAACTAAGGAAGGGGTAGACTCGTTACCTCCAGAAGAGTTCAGTAGAGTTCAAGAACTGTTTATATGTAAAACCCAAACCAAAGGGCCGAAGAGGTAAAGAAACAATGAAAGGCAAGGAAACGAAGGTGTGAAAATGATGAAAACCACACTAGGATTAGCACCCATAAACCCTGCAAATAAAAGAAGCAGGAAAAAGCAAAATGAACTATTGATGGAATGTGGAAAGCTAATGATAGACTCGGGTAATATGAAAGACCTAACCAGTTATTCCTTTACAAATCCTTAATAATTAAGTTCACTTAATGGAATATTAGGGGTCTAGGCAATAAAAGAAAACAAAGACTAATTAGTAATAGAATGAAACAAGCAACACCGGATGTGATATTCATCCAGGAAACTAAATTTTCCATTCAAAAAATAAGAGAGATTCATAGTAAATGGCTCGATCGATTTCATTTTCTAGAAGTCAAAGCAGAGAATACTATAGGAGGCATACTCACTCTTTAGAATCCCAAAAAATTGGCATTTTAGATGATGAGGCATCTAGGGAATATTTATCAGTGGTCATGTAGCCTGTGAGAGATAAGGAAACCTACTTGGTCACAAATGTCTATGGCCCCCAAAGAATGGATGGAAAACTCCAGTTTCTAGATTCTTTGGAGGATTTTAGAGACAGACATTCAAGCATTCTATGGATCTTGGGGGCTGATTTCAACATGATCAAATCACTTTCAGAGAAAAAAGGGGGAACCAGAGTTCTAGGTAAAGACTCTCTGACATTTCAAGCTTTTATAGATAATATGAAGCTACTGGACATTGTAACGAGTAATGACATTTTTTCTTGGAACAATAAAAGAGGAGGAGAGTCTCTGGTGGCCTCAAAATTAGGCAGATTCATAATCTCGGAGGACCTTATGCTTAATGACAAGGAAATAGCACCAATAGTTCTTCCCTTTGGAGGCTCAGATCATTGGTCGGTTCAACTAGAGTTGCAGGGCATTGGTACCCCCAGGAACAGACCTTTTCGATTTGAGAATATCTAGCTTTCCCACCCAGTTTTCATCAGCAACATTGCCAAATGGTGGTCAGAATATTTCAACATTCAGGGCACTAGAATGTTCCTTCTTCAGAAAATACTAAAACACATCAAGCTCAGGCTCAAGGATTGGAACAGGAACGAATATGGCAACATTTTTGAGGAAAAAAAGTTGTTGAAGTTAAATTGCAGGAACTCAACCAAGCCCTTATCACGAATGGCTTTGATGAAGTTAGAAGTGATCAAGCTATCAAATATCATCAAGACTTGGAGAATTTATGTAAACAAGAGGAAATATTTTGGACACAAAAATCTAGAGTTCAATGGCTAAAAGAAAGAGAACATAATACTAGATTCTTCCATAGATCCACTATGGTGAACAGAGCTCATAAAAAAATTTCTTTGATCAAGGATGAGGGAGGTAATCTTCACAATTCTCATGAAGAGATAGAAGCTATACTAGTTCAGCACTTTCGAGGTATAGCTAAGGAAACATGTTATGATAGAGAAAACTCCATCAGGGACTTCACTAGACATATACCTAGGCTAGTGCCCAGAGAGGAAAATTTCAACCTTAACAAGCCAGTGACTGAAGAGGAGGTTAGTGAAGTCCTCAAAGAAATGCAGAATGATAAAGTGTCAGGCTTGGATGGTTTTAATGTAGATTTCTTTAAGGCTTGCTGGAATATTGTCAAACAAGATATTTTGAATGTAGTAGAAGATTCCAGGATGAATGGAACTATTTTGAAAGTGCTGAATACCTCCTTCATCACCCTGATCCCTAAACAGGTGGTAGCCCAAACACCTGACAGGTTTAGACTGATAGCTTTGTGCAATGTGGTTTACAAGATAATATCAAAAGTGGTGGCCAATAGACTCAAACCCCTCCTTCCTACCCTAGTTTCTATGGAACAATCTGCGTACGTGGAAGGAAGGAAAATTCTCAATAACATCATTCAAGCACATGAAGTGGTGCACTCTCTAACTATCAACAGAAAGGCTGGAATGATCATGCAATTGGACATAGCCAAGGCCTATGATAAGCTGAATTGGACCTATATCAGGAAAGTTCTCATTGCTTTTGGGTTTGATCAGAACTGGGTGAGATGGGTCTTGGCCCCCGTCACTTCCTCCAACTTTTCAATTCTGGTCAATGGTTATCCTTCAAAGACTTTTATTCCTTCTACAGGCCTCATATAGGGTGACCCACTCTCTCCCTTTCTCTTCATCCTCATGATTGAAGGACTGGGTCGATCTATCAAGCAAGAAAAAGAAGATGATAAGATCAAAGGTCTCCAACTTTCTAATAGCAGACAGGCTTTGACTCATCAACAGTTTGTAGATGATACCATACTGCAGGGAATCCCCACAGTCAAAGAAGCTCTTGCGTATAAACAAATCCCAAATGAATTTTCCATGGCGTCAGGTATGGAAGTTAATCTCTCCAAATCTAAGATTTTTTTCTTCAATACTAATATTTCTATTCAGAGGAACATCGCTAAAATTCTGGGCTTTCAAAGGGAATCTCTCCCGTCAAAATATTTTTTAGTTCGTCTAATTTCCAAGCCATTATGGAAGAGCATCTAGGAGCCGGTGATAAACAAATTGCAAGATAAAATCAAGAAATGGACTATGAAATCCTTAAACTTGGCTGGTAGGTTGGTGCTTAAAAAGGTTCTTCTTCAATCAGTCCCAGTTTTCATGCTATCAGCTGTCCCTGCTCCTAAAGGGGTCTTGCATCTATTTAGAACCATACAAAGAGAGTTTCTCTAGGGTAAGGGGGAAGAAAGGAAGAAATTGGCCTTGGTGGCCTGGGAAAAAATCTGCAAACCTAAAAACCATGTGGGTCTTGGATTGGGTGATCCTAACATTCTAAGCACGTTTTTAGGGGCTACATTATGGTCATGATGGGTAAAAGAACCAAAGGCTCAGTGGGCTATAATTTAGAAAGAAAAATGCGTCAACTAATGGAAAAATAATGATCATATAAGGATGGATGGAAATATTAAGGGATCACACATTTGGAATAAGGCGTGGGAAAACAGAGGCTTATTCCAAGAAAACAGCTTCTGGGAAATTAGAGAGGGAGACTTAGCTCTATTCTGGGAGGAAAGATGGCAACAAGAACCTATTATGTTAAAAGAGGAATTGAAGGACCTCAAGTAGAGGTACATACTAAAGGGCTATCCAAGGTAAAGAATTTTTGCGATCAAACCAACAATATAGGAAAATGGAGAACCTGGAGGAACTTTGAATTCAGGGATGACAACCCCCTGAAAGATAAAGCTGAGTTACTAATGAAAGAGTTAAGTCAAAGGAAAATTTTAGTGTCAGGGGATCACGATCAGTTGAGATGGGGCAACAACAATGAGGGTACCTTTAATCTTAAGGAAGAAAAACTCATTCTCCTTGCATTGGATTCCTGTGCTCTAGATAGAGTTTGGCAAAGACTATGGAGGCATCAAGGTTCGATGAAAATTAAAATCTTCATGTGGCTAGTTCAGAATAGGAAGATCTTGACATGGGATAACATTCGGAAGAGGGGTTTCCTAGGGCCTTCCAGATGCCAGATCTGTGAAGCACAAGAGGAAACAATGGAGCACCTTCCCAACAATTGTATTTTTACATCCAGGTTGCAGGATTCTTTTGCCACCACTTTCCAACAGTCCGAAAGGGAGAAATGGAGTATCATAAACACCCTAAACAACTGGAGAAGAAAATTTTCAAAATATGAAGTTCTTGGCACAGCTTGGGCTCTTACGACAAGCTTCATTATTTGGAATGTTTGGAAAGAAAGGAACAATAGAATCTTCAAGAACGAAAAAAATCATCCCTTTACCTTTTTTAACATATTTTAAAATAGCTTAAGGAGATGGTGGGCACTATTGTCCAAAATCTCCCTAAGAATCCAACTTCTGCACCAGAATTGAGGATTCTCAGTAAGCTAGGGTTGGATGGACTCATTCCTCAGGGCTTGGATAAGAAGGTTTCATTATTGGATTCTGAGCTAGATTTCTAGCAGCCTCTCCCTCAGGGTTTTTTGAAATTCAACACTGATGGTGCCTCAAAAGGAAACCCAAGCACGACGGGTCATGGGGGGGTTTTAAGGGATGAAAAAGGAAATATTATTTTCATATTCCATGGCCATTTAGGAATAGCCACCAACAATATGGTAGAATTAATGGCTATGGAGCAATGCTTAGATTTCTTGGTTCAAGATAATCACCATAATGTGATTGTTGAAGCTGGTTTTGAGTTAATCATTAACTCAGTCAAGAGAATCAGCTGGGGTACCAAGCCAGAAAAATCCTCAAGAAACTAGAGGTTGATCCTGGTCTTTCAACGGATTCACAGTCACCTACAATGCCTTCGAAGAGTCAGTTTTAAACATGTGCAAAGAACAACCAATAAATTGGTAGATCTTCTGGCCAATCAAGGAGTGAGTTGCATAGAAAATAGGGTTGCGATGAAATGGCAAGAGCTACCTCATAATAGATTAAAGGCAAAGTGTCATGACCAAGTTGATGAAGATAGCATGGTGTTTCAGAATAGAGCCATGGAGGGGAGTCCAGATGACTCAGTAGCTTTATGATCAACGATATGTTCACTATCGAGTCTTTAGCAGGTTGCACACATTACACAGCCTTCACAACCTGGGTCAACACTTCCAAAGAGGTCAACAGTGGTAGTAGCCTAGAAGTTTCAAATTTTTGGTTGACAGGTAGGAGGGCGGAAACCTCATCTCACAGTGGTTCAAGTAGTGTTGATGTGGTGAGAGACCGGAACTTGGGAACCCTCGGCGACCTCGAAACCTTGGGTTTTTCATCTTTGTTCGTAATACCGCGTCCAGGGAAATTTTTCAGTGATCACAAGCCTTGCAAGCGGGAAGTGGTTTTTCCATTTTGGGAGTGATTCCATTCAGCGAGCTCCACGTGGTAGTGGGGTCGGATGGAATACCGCCCTCATCGCACGCTATTGTTCGGCGATGTAGACCGGTGTGATATAACCCTCAATCGTCTGATCTTGGGAGGTGGATCTATGGTTCGGATTGATCGAGCATGTTGGTGGGTCCACATGGGTAAATTTTGGGCTCCTAAGCATTGCAATATTGGCCATAGCCGTGGGATCGGGCGAGATGGTTCGATAGATGAGATTAAAAGGCAGGTAAGGAAAATGGTGGGAGGAGTTAGGGTTTAGTACTCTTGGCGAGCAGAAAAATGTTCTTCGCGGGAAGCACTTATCTTTCACGTTCCACAGATACAAGGGTGTTGAGTTATGGGGACATGAAATCTTTATTGAATGGCACATTTGTGCCGCTTCGGGTCCGACTCTATATTTTGGTTTGCCAGTGTCCATAGTGTATTTATTTTGAGATTTTGAGGTTTGGTTGTAGGGATCGGCGCTTTTTCCTCTGGCCCATTAACAGTTAATGTTGGGTTTTCTCCTTGGTCTACAAGTTACCGATGATTGTTGTTTTTTATGTATTTTTTTTACTAATTAATGAAATAGAAGGTCTGACTCTTGCTTTAGAAAAAAAGAAGAAGAAAATATTAATGAAATATTATCATTGATATAATATGTATTAAATTATGACATCCCCTGTGGGTTACTTCCCCTTGTAAACATTGAAAATAATTCCTTGTAATTAGGTAACCATAAATTAAACTGACTGAGAGAAAGGGACACAAATTTCATTGCTTGAGGAGTTAGTTACTTTAAATATTATTCATGGGTTGGCTAGTTGGTTTTAAATGAGTTGCATGTGTAATAAATTAACTAAAAGATAAAGGATAGGCCCATATTTCGTTTGGGCATAATAGCAAGAAAGGACAAGAAACTTATGGAAAGGATGCATTGTGTTGTCCAAGAAGGATGGGTTGCATGGATCCTAAAAAAAAGAGCGATTAGCCTATGAAAGTGTTTAGGAAACATGAGATATTATTTGTTCTTGATTGAGGATTGAACAAATCATCACAAGGAATAGGAATAAAAGGGAGGCCTAAAGGATTATGGTGATCAAAATTATTCGTTGAGAGGGAAGAGAAGGATACGAGGATTGAGAGAATTTGTGGAGAAGACAATCTTTGATGATAACACAATTGAGAAACCCATTAGGCTTGCTGGAAAAGAATCGCATGGAAGCTATGACGATATTACAATAGAGAAACCCATAAGGATTGCTAGCTAATAACCATAGATAAGCTTTGATGATAACACAACTGAGAATCGCATAATCACAGAGTAAGCTCAGTTGATATTTGAGTAAGGAAACCTAGAAGACTTACTTGTTGGTAATCATTGAGTAGTAGTTATGCCTTATAGGTCTGATAAATCCACTGGAAACTATGCAGGTGGACAACTTCTGAGTGGTGGAGACATTAAGGGCTAGTAAGATGATAACACCTAATGGTAGTTCTATAAGGTTAGGTTGAGAACATAGGTGAAATTTTCGCTGAGAAGCTACTAGAGAGTGCACGTTTATTCCTTCAGAGGTAACACAATTGATAAAACCTCCTTACTATTAACATTATCTCTCTCTCCACAGTTGAATTGAGACTCTCTATGTCTACATTCCTAGAGATGTTGGGATGTTTTGTTATAAGTCCCTCTACATAAAAGGAAGTGTTCCCTTCCTTATGTGAAATTGTTAAATGGTTGGTGGGTGAAGGTTGTGTAGCCTTGAGACACCCTATTTCAGCTGATGATATTGATTAATTTCATGAGTAGATGATGGTTTTATAAAAGTGAAGTGGTTCACTATCTTTATTTTATTAATTTTATAGGTAGTGAGTGAAGGTGGTTTATCTTTGAACGCCCTATTTTAGTTTATATCAATGCTTTGATGATCTCAAAGAACTCCTCCTCAAGCTTTGGTATATGGCTTAAGGGTGACAATTGTAGGAAAGATTTGGCTGCAACTTATCTAAGTTTCTATGGAGAGCTATATGTCTAATCTCAATTGTCAAATATTTCATTATAAGATAAGAGTTTTTAGTACTTATGTTCTAGATAACGTTATATGAATATTTACTGGGTTATTTGACTACCATTTTGAATAAATGGAACATTTTTTTCATGGAGGACTCCGAATGCTATACTCTATATTATCTAAGGAATGAGTTCAATTCCTATGTTTGTTCAATGCGTATGTTATGCTGAGGAATGTTGACCTCGATGTACATGTGTAATGCTAACCTCTATGCAACTGATGAGGAATGGTTAATTCTTATATGGTTTCAGATTATTCTTCAACTTGATTATTGACTTAGATAGAGGTTTCAACCACCCTTGTTAGTGAATGTAATTCAAATAATATGGTTCATACAACTAGTATTTTTAATTAATGTAAGTGAACTGGTTTGGTTCATTCGATTGATTTTATCTACCTGAGGTAAGTCAACTATTTTGGGTCATTTCAACTAATCTTTATAGTTGATATGCACTTAAACAAGAATGTAACAAATTATACATATAACCATAAATATAGAAATGCAACAGAAATAACACTTCATTTCATTAATATCAAAATACTAGAATATGCTTACAAATAGAATGGAAATAAACAAGCTCGCACGATGGTAGCTTATCTCTAAGGAAGAGATGTGATGGCTACATATCTCTGAGAAATGTTACAATGAGGTTCAAAGGGATATTTATATTGAGAAATAGTGGAAAACCCTAAACATCCAAAACCCTAACCCTAGGGGTTGTATTGCCAAAATTGTGGACCTCGTTTGGGTGAATTGGTACATCAACTTCCTGAGGTCATAACTTTGGCATACAATCTCTATTTGCCTATCATAATACCTTATTTTGAAGATTTCGAAGAGGAGACCAAAATAGTTAACTAGCTAGTTTTGAACATTTTCGGTCTCTCCGTTTTTCCTAAAAATGTCGTTCAGGGCCTTAAAATGGCTCCAGAAGTTGAGGAATCGAAAAACTGCCAAAAATAGTAAATTGTGCTACAATTAAGGAAACCGAAAATCTAGAAGAGACAATGTTGGAGGTCCAAGTGGAATAGGAAGGTGGCCTCCAATATCCACCTAGATCATTCCTCTTCCCTTAGGAAGCAATGGTCCACATTGCATTGAGTGCCTCCATGAGATGCATAAACTTCTATTGAACTTGGTCCCTAGTGAGACACTTTCCTTGGTGAAGGAGTTGGCCATCCTTGAAGATCTGATATAGTTGGATCTTTTGCTGGCAAATGTTATTAATCTATGCATCCATGATCTGATCATTTGTGGCCTGTTCCATGCAGTCTAGGTTCATATCTGTTGGTGTGAGTTGTTCTGCAATGTTGCATGTGTCCATCAATGGTGGAAAGTATGGCCGAGGGTAGTCTACATTGAACACTGGATGTAGACCAATGAATGGAAGAATGCTAAGCTCAAAGGAATTGTCCCCTATAGCCTTGGTGATTGAGTATGGCCCACATCGAAGCGGGTGAAGCTTATGGTGGGGTCCAGCAAGGCGCTCCTTCTGCAAATGTAGCCAAACTTTGTCGCCTATGTGCAACTTGTGTGGCACATAATGTTGATCATGACACTGCTTTTACTTAATATTGGATATGTCCAATATATCATGGACCTTTTGGTAGATGCATTGAATGCGCTCAATGAAGTTGTTAGCCTTGTCAGCTTTGGATTGGACATGAGCTGAATCTACCTCAGTAGCTGCAAATGGTATGGCCAAATCAATGGAACATAATGTCTAAAATCCCAGCCTTATCTGAAAGGGGATGTCGCCCATTGAGCTGTGGAAAGCTCTATTGTAGTTGTCCTGGACATAGGGGAGGATTTCATCCCCTGTGTGTGGATGCTTCAAGTTGTACATGCGCAAAATTTGTACGACCATCCTGTTGATGACTTTTGTTTGGCCATTAGTTTGGGGATGGAAAGGCATGGACTTGGTGACTTTGGTATTCAACATTAACTAGAGACTTGACCAAAATGCACTTAGGAATCTTTTGTCCCAATCAGAGACAATGACCTGAGGGCTCCTAAAGTGTACCCACACTCGCTCAAAGAATAACTTAGTAGTAGCCTTTGTTATGATACTCTTCTTGCAGGATGCCATAATATCCATCCTAGAGAATCTATCAATGACCACAAAGCATAGCCATTTACATACTTAGTACAAGGAATGCCCAACATGTAATCCATGGAAATGGATTCCCAAGGTTGACTAGTAGTAGGAATAGGAGTATATAGGCCCGTCTTCTTGATGGGTGGTTTGGAAATGACATGGGAAGTGAAGGATTTAATAAACCTTTCAACATCTTGATGAAGGTTCGGCAAATAAAAATACTTTTGCAATATTGCCATTTTTTTCTCTACTTTGAAATGTCCAGCGACTCGACTATAATGCACCTCACAAATCACCTTGGCATGCTCACTTGAAGGAACACAGATGTACCCCAGGTGGCATAATAGTGTATCTTGGAGGTAAAAATTTCGTACTTGCTTACCTTCTAGGAGTTTATGGTATGTGTTCTTGACTTCTAGATTTCTCTCGTAAGGATGGGGCCACCCCGATGTCTTGTACCCATAGGAGTCAAGCATAGTGATCAACACTATGAATAGTGGTTAGTTGAGGCAGTCTACAACATTATTGATGTTTCACTTATTGTAATTAATATTCAAATGGAATTCCTATAGGTATGTGGACCATTTCTAATGATAATCATTCTGCATCTTCCCTAGTGTCTGTATGAACTACAAGGGTCAGTGGTCTATGTGGATGAACGTTTCTTTCCCCAGAATGTAATGCTTCCATTGACGACATGCCTTCAGAATGGAATACATTTCTTTGTCATAAGTGGGATAATTTCAAACTATGTCTAAAAGTGTCTCACTATGGTAATCCATTCGATGCCCTTGCTGAGTAAGAACTGCATCAATAGCATAGTCGAAGGTGTTTGTCTCAATCCCAAATGGTTGATGCAGGTCTGGTAATGTGAGCATAGTGCATAGCAAAGGTGATAATTCAACTCGAAAAATGCCTTTTGTTGGGTTTCGAACAAAAAAATAAATTCTTTCGCTCTTCCCTTGGTGACTTGACTTAAAGGCCAAGTGATATGAGAGAACTACAACATGAACCTTCAGTAGAAGTTGGCAAGGCACAAAACATTTCGGAGCTCTGTTTGTTGGGTATACGACCAAAGTCCCACATTGATAGAAGTGGGGAGGATCATGGGTATATAAGGATGGACAAATATCTCCATTGGCATGAGGCCTTTTGGGGGTAGAGCCCAAAAACAAATCCATGAGGGCTTAGGTCCAAAGTGGACAATATCATACCATTATGGAGATATGTGGTGTCCAGAGTTCTTACAAGTGGTATCAGAGCCAAGTTCCGAATTTAGCCAAGTGGATGAATCCTCAGAATGCCGAACGAAGGTGGTGGGCCCTAGTGATATCACGATGGGATCCATGGATGAGCTCGGTTAGACAGACGGTGTGCTCTGGATTCTTCATGGACATGTCCTGGTCCCAACACAGTGAAGAGGAGTTAACCTGGGATAGAGCAAGCTCTCGAGGCAGGTAGTGTTCTATGTAAGGCATGTGCTTCCAACACATTGGAGGGGAGAATCCTGGTTGATAGAGAGTGGACGAATGGATAATCGTTTGAGGGGAGGCTTGATGGTCCTTTGTTCGAGGGGAGGATTGTTGGGTATACAACCAAAGTCCCACATTGACAGAAGTGGGGAGGATCATGGGTATATAAGGATGGACAAGTATCTCCATTGGTATGAGGCCTTTTGGTGGTAGAGCCCAAAAACAAATCCATGAGGGCTTAGGTCCAAAGTGGATAATATCATACCATTGTGGAGATATGTGGTGTCCAGAGTTCTTACACTATTAGAGAGTGATTGGGGCTGGCCAATACCAAATGACTTATATCTTGGTTGGGTCCACATGCACATCATCCTCATCAATGATGTATCCAAGATATTGAACCTCGGTTATGCTAAAAATGCATTTCTCCAAATTGGCACACAAATTGTGTTGTTGCAAGGTGTGAAGGGCTTGTGGAATATGGTGGAGGTGCTCTTCCCAACTCTGGCTACAGATCAAGATGTCATCTAGATACACCACCACGAATGAATTTGTAAAGGGTCACAAGATTTCATCCATAATCCCATGAAGGTTGGGGGGGAATTCATCAACCCGAAAGGCATGACAAATCAATCGAAAAGTATGTCCTTCGATTTGAAGGCAATATTCTATACATCGAAGGGTTCGATAGCATATGGTGATAACTAGACTTCAAGTCAATCTTAGTGAAATATTTCCCCCCCTTGAGCTAGTCTAGTAGGTCATCAATCTATGGGATTCAGTGCCTATTCTGGACAATGATCTTGTTCAACGACCAATAGTCAATACAAATTATCTAGGTCCTATCCTACTTCTCTACCAATACAATCAAAATCTGATAGGGTGATGAGGTTGGCCTGATGTTCCCTTTATGCAACAGCTCCTGAATCAGCCTCTTGATCTCATCATTCTCCATAATGGAGTATTAATAGATCTGTCCATTGGGTAGTAGCGTGATCGGGATCTGATCAATGGAGTGCTTGACCTGACATCGTAGAAGTAATGGCGTACGTGAGGTGAAGGAGCCCTTTCTGGAAGTCATGGCCACAACCTTCTTCTTGTCGTGAGGGTGAATCATAAGGAAAACGAATTTCCTGGTCTGGGAAATTATCTTACTGCATTTCTTTCTAGTGATCAAACAAATGACAATAGGTAGGGCTACCTCCGATATCCTGTACAACTTATTTCCCAAAGTAATAATCACAGAGTGAGATCTAGACTCATATACAACATGTTGCTTCCACAAGTATGGTTTTCCTAATAATACATCACAAAATTCAAGAGAAGAAACATCAAATAGTACCTCATCTGGGAAGGGCTTGATTTTTTAGGGAAGGCGGCACTGTTGGCTGATGAAAAGATCTCTTCCTTGGAGAAGCCACGATGGTGTATGGTTATGGATGTGTTTTCATCAATAGGCCCAACCACTTCATGACCTCTGCTGAAATGAGGTTCTTTTGTCTCCTTTTGTTGACAATGAACTGTAGCGGAGAACCCTTCACCCACATCTGTGAGTGGAAGAGGCATTCCCCCTTCTCTGGATCTTCAGGCTCATTCTTCTCGATATTTTTGGTGACCACAGTGGGACTGCGCTTTGCATCAATGATCTACTTCCCTTTTTTATTCCCCTTGTCAAGTTCTGACTTAGAGTGAAAACATGCGTCTAATTAAGAAACCTTTAACTTGACCACCAGCGACTACTTGGTCCGACACTCACTTTTGTTGTGTGTGGAGCTCTTATGGAATTCACACCATTTTCCTATGTCCTTCTTTGTCTTCGTGGTGTTTTTATTTGCGTGTGGGACTGACAGTATGTCCTGGGTCTTCCTATCTTGGCTTTCGCCTTTTCTCTATAGTTTGGGGGTACCTTTTCCTTGCTTTAGATTTGTAGATCCAAAGTCTTGCTTCTTTGTTTAAACATCTTCTCATTCTTGGCAGTGTATCCGTATATCGTGCAGAGTGAGGATATTTCTAGGAACTCCATCATATCCTGGTTTCACTTGTATAGATAGTTATGGTACTTGAGTACCAAATGCTGCTCAGAATTCTTGATACCTAACTTCATTCAGAGTGTATGGAAAGCATTTGTGAACTCTGAAACATATTTGTCCCTTCCCTGCCGTAGCGTCATCCACTTTATGTAATTATCTTCATAGCTCCTGACAAGGTGATATTGTTCCTTGATGGCATCTCAGAAAGAATCTCAAGTGGGTGTGGTTGAGAACAATGAGGATTCCCTCTCATCCTTTTGTTCATACTAGCTTTCCCAACAGTCCTTCACGTGTGGGGTGGCTTTGGGAAGTGAAATAGTAATATTTTCCTGATTGTAAAAGTCATGAACTGAAAAATATCCTTCCAACATATTCAACCATTTACCTATGACATCTGCATCTATCTAGCTCTCAAATACAGGAATATCGAAGTTGATTTGTACCCTAAAAAGAGTGGTGCCTCCAAAGTGGCTAATGGATGTATATGTGTCGCCTGTGTGTAGTCGTTGAAGGATCTAGGCAATGTCATACATCATCGCATTTCTCTATCACTCAAGGGCTTCCTCGAGGAATATTTTGAAAGGATCTCGTGCCCCCTCATATTTATTTTCTTCCACCATGGGAGGCCATCAGGGCTTGTGAGGCTAGTCTTACAAAGGTTGAACTAGATCAAGCCCTAACTCCTTATACCCTGACCTTGTTGGAGACATGCAAAGAAAAACAGAAAAAGAGCATACCACTGATCTGAACTTAAATAGGAACACAAAAAATTACACATATAATCATAAATACATAAATGCAACAAAAATAACAATTCATTTCATTAATATCAGAATATTGAAATATGCTTAAAAACAGAATGGAAATAAACTAGATTGGGCAAAGGTATCTTATGTCTTAGAAGAGATGTGGTGGCTACATTTTTCTGAATGGTGTTACAATGAGGCTCAAAGGGCTATTTATTATTTAGAAACAATGAGGCTCAAATATATTTTAAATGGTAGCGGAGCAAGGAACATAGTAAAGACCAACATAAGTAGATCCATATATCACAAAAAACAATGCAATCATAGTAGAACTTCTGAAGCAATAGTAGAATCTTGATTAGTCCACATCACCATTGAGTTTCCAAAAAATCTTCAATACCATAATTCCATAGGAGTGCCTGGTCTTTCTAATCACGAAAAAAATATGATTGAATTTATAAACTCTTGTCGACCCTAACTCTGCCTTCTTCTCCATAATTCGGTATACAAGTTTAAATCCTTTGAAATTTTAACAATAAAAATCATAGAAATGAGATCAGAAAATTACCTTTCAAACGTATCCGTACAACTCGAAGTTCTCAAATGTTGCAATTTTATCTTCATATGTGGATGACATGTTTTATGCTTCGAATTGTAGCAAAAACCTCCAAATCCAAATCAGCAAAAAAATATCTCAATTAAAGCTCGAGCGAACCCAGATTTGACATAATAAATACACGTTAAAAATAGTCTAATCGATAGGGAAGTGAATAATTGAAAATCATAGCAAGGTATGTAATCTACTACGAAATCATAAAGAGAAGAGAAAGAGCGAAGTCAGTCCCAAACCTGGCAAAGGAGAGTAGTCACGTCACAAACCTAGCAAAAGAGAACAACAACGGGAAAACAATTTTTAATAGGTCCATTTAGATTTTAGAGTAGACACCAAATTAAATTTTAATGGGTAGTAAAATCATATAAAGCAATTTCTATGGCCCCTTAGTTTTTCATTAATTTTTATTTTTATTTGAGAAGAACAAGGTCATCTCACGTAGAAGTTATATCTAATGGTGTTGAAGATAACTAATAATGTTAGTCTAATTAAGGCATCAATAAAAATTACATGAGGCTTTTCTAATATAAGTATGTTTATATATAAGGAGGGAAAATGGACCTCATATTGATACATAAGGGAAATATCTATCAATTTTTCAAGAAGTGAAAAATATGTTTAAATTTGTAAATAATGTTATCAATAAAATTAAATAGCTATAGGTAGTTCATTATTTTTTAGGAAGTTTACTTAGAGCTTAAAAATACCCTATTAGAAGCTAGTTATAGCTTAGAAGGCCTTTACATGTGTTGTTAAGAGATACATAGGATAAATTTTGACTAAAGGAAATAAGGGGTACAATAAGATCAATGTATAGCACCTACGCAGATCACTACGAATATACCCAAACCATCAAGACGACACACTTCGGTGAGCAAACTTATGAAACACCACAGAACAACTCATATTAAAACTACATCCAAAGCATCAAGAGTTAAAACAAAGTTTTTAAGTGAACACAATAAAAATAGTACATATTGGACATAATATCGTATACACATGGATCATACATATCCAGCTAAATGTGGAAGCTAAAGGAACCTCTTCCTACACCTAGTGTCCTAGATGGTTAAGGCAAGGTGTAATGAAACCAATGATACATACATGAATTACATATAGATTTGTACACATTAGATGGAAAATGATCAATGTGACAAGAATCGTAGGGGTTGTGATGACAATGTATTAATCTTAGTTAGCAATGGTATGTTCTATTCTTAGCACAATTACTTCAATTTTCCTCAAGCAACCCAATAACAATTTAAATTTAGAATTCCACTAGCAATCACATTACCCATTAGTCAAATTAACAGTAAAAATAGATAGAACATAAAAAAATATTCAGAAGAGAAGCTGAGATAAGAGGACACTAGATTTGGCAGATGCCAGGGAAAAACTCCAATGTTGGCAAAACCCTTTAATTAATTCTTCTTATTATTATATCAAAAGTTCAGTAAAGAGAGAGAGTAGAAAAGTCAAATTTACTTGCGCAATTCAAATTCAAAACAACCCTATCAATTTATGCAGTGAAACTTCAGCCCTAACCCAAAAGTTAATGTTGGTCAAATCAACAATAAATCATCCTCAAAATAGCTTAGTCTTCCCTAGTCAAAATCAACCTAGTTAGGAGGTCAAATTCAGCCTAAAATAGCTTGGTCAACCTCAGTGAATGGAGAGAGAAAAAATGTTATAATTTTTTGCGGTCAAATTGCTGTCAACCATGATAACGACCCATAAAAATGTTGATAAAGGAAATAGAACATCCCTTGAATCGCATAATAAATGGGGGCATCTACATATGATGTGATCCTTTAATTTTGTCTCAGGTATGTGGAAAAACTCTCAGATGTTATTAAGAAGAGGACAATCATTATGATTAGTTTCAAACTCGATGAAAATGTAAACCCACTTTGAACAGACCAAGGGGGATCTGAAGGACAAAATCCGGTGCTCTTGTGCATATGTGGTTAAACAAAA
>APFE030767583.1:380475-393931 GCA_000404065.3 Pinus taeda | reverse complement strand
CTCACATTTATTAAGGAGTAGACATGGTCCTCTCCATGTAATTACATCTCACATTTCCAAATGTACTCCTAGCTTAATTGGGAGAAGAGAAGTCAACCATAGGGATGGGTGAGGAGTGAATGACATTAATGAGAGGTGGTTGAGATGGAGAAGGGAAGGAGGGTATAAAAAAGGGAAGGGATAAGAGAGAGGAGGGGGAGTTTCTTTGGGAGGTTTTGCTTATGAATGTGGGGGTTGGTTGTGATTGTTTGGACTTGTGATGGTTTTGGGAGACCTTGGAAACCTATGGAGGTTTCTTGGGTTTGAGAGGAGGAAAGTATTATTATCTGGTTTTTGCACATTCTTCTTGAGGACACACTATATCTGGTTGGACTTGGGCACGGAGGGCTAGGGAACCTGTGGAGGTTTCCTGGGCTAGGAATTTGTTTCCTAGTTGGCCGGGAGGTAAATCCGGTTGGGTCGGTGAGAGGGAGCGTTCAGCTGGAGCTATAAGACAAAGGTATCATCATCAACCGCCGGAACAGGTATTTTTCCATGGACTACTCTTTTTAGGTTGATATCAATGGAATGCTCACCTTAATTTATGTTGCTTATGATAAAATGATAAGATGTTAAATGTTTAAAGCTTTGTGAGAAGGTCAGCAAGCTCCTTTTATTACTTGCAAAAAAAAAAAAAAATAGATCTGTTAGTGTATAATAGAACTTGGCTCTAATAATAGGAATCGGGTTCTTACAATTGGCGCTGTGATCTTACTGTGAAGACCCCCCCAGCTCCACCTGAATTATTGCAACTTTAGCAATGCTCTGTGCAACTACCTATTGAACCTCGACAAATTTTTCATTGGTTGGTCCTTCTATGGCCAGCCTCATTGTTTTTTGTGTCTGATACAGTCCTTTAAGCTTATCCTGAATGGAAGTTGTGACCTGATAAGCCTCTTCCAACCAATGTTGCAACCTAGCCTTTAGCAAGGCCTCCTTCTTCTACACTTCCTCTACCTGTGCCAATAGTTGTTTCCCTTCCTGTAACTTGGCAAGGCGTTGTGCTGGTGTTAAGGAGCTCGCAGTCGCCCTGACCTCATCATATTGGCATTGCATCTCCCTCACCTTTGTTTTCAATGTCTGCAAGTTAGGATCCTCCTGCAAATTAGTCACTAGCTCCATAGCCTACTCGAACAGTGCCGCATAGTCAGTGACTGTTGCATCTAAGGTAGTCATGCCTTCCTTAATTGCATGTCTGCACTACTCCCAAACCTCAAGCAAAGTCGTGGGATGAAACTTTAACTACAGCTCTGAATTCATGTTGAACTCGAAAGTGACTCATCCAACTTCTACTTTAGCCTCACGCACACCAGCAGGTAGTTTTCTGATTTTGGCTTCTAGTTGTGCATCCACCAGGATGTGAAGCTCAGGCACTGTTTTGCATGCCTCCACTACTGCTGACTCCAGATGTGAACTATGCACCTGAAGTGCCTCCTTTTCCTTTAGAGTCTGCGTCTTTTCAATGAAAATTTGTTCATTATTGACTTTTTACTCACTTATGAGGTTGAGGGTGCGTTGCTCCCTAGTTCTAAATTCATCTGCCACCCATGTATGCAGCGCGTGGAGGATTTCGTTGGAGAGCACCGCTACATTCAGTCATATGTTTGTGATTGTACTAAGTATAATAAGATCATCGGTGGACTCTGTGTGAATGGGCTCGTCGGGTAACGATATAGTTCTGAGATCCATGGTCCTTACTAGCTTCACTGCCGCGCTTGTCCCTGGCGTCAGGCTCACTTGCTCCGTGCTCGCCTGTCAATTGCCCACCTGTACTCTACTTGTTTGGATTTGCAGCTCACGAATATCCTTCTGGATTCTCCCCGACGTCTGGATATATCGTTGCTCAACTGTTGCAGCACTTTTGTTGTTGTATCCCTCATTTTATCACTGATCTCATCCATATCACTTTCTGTTAACACCATGGGATCAACCTATGTTCTGTCAAATTTCTTCTTTTTCCATGTGCCACCCTTCTGATCCTTGCCACGTCCTTTCAAAATAAATGGGGTTCTCTACCCCTCATCTCCTCCATCGCCTTGTCCTGAAATCTCTTCTTCCTTTGTCTTCGGCGAAGGTGACGTATCACCTTTCTGGGACTTGCGTTGTTCTTTTCTTGCCTGCTCCGTAGCAGTGTGTTCATGTTCAATGCGAGTCTTTTCTGCAGCTTCCTTCTTTCATTGTTTTGCGAGGGTACGCGCAGCTTTCTTAGTTGCCTCCTTTCTTTTCTGTGCAGCAAAATTTCCCACACCTGTGCTTTTTCCAGCATCTACTTCTGATGAGGCGCACCACTCTATAGGCCATGACACTACAACCTCCTGCACATCCATTTCTGACAACAAATAGGGCAACTGGTGTCATTTCTACTCTGGATCCTTCTGCACTTGGATATAGACTCTGTGGAAGTCAGCCTTGAACGCTGCGTAGGTTGACAAGTATGTGAACAAGGTTGGGGACAACCTCGGACGCTGATTGATTGCCATACAAAGATCCATTTTCATAAGAACCCAAAATATCTTCATCTTTGTAATCCATGTGGCATCCTTTGTAGACCATAAGGAAGTGAATTGCGCTGCTTCAGGCAATCCTTCCTCAAGTGGAGGAAATTGGCTATCCTCTGACAATCTCCAAGCAACAAGCACAATTGACAGCAACAGCCAAGTGTAGTGGAATGACTTAGTTTCTTCTTTGGATTCTCGGCAGTTTGATAGGGACTCCTAACAAGGTCACCTTGCCTAAGTAAGTTGTATGCCTTCCGTGCACTACGCAACAAGGGAAACCACTGGCACTGGAATTTCATCTGCATGGCATTTTCGCATCACCTTCCCTACTAAAATATGGGCAGCGATTTGAACTACAATGTCTATTATGGAAATAATGGAACACCCTCAAGACTTTTGAGGAGGTTGTAATCCCTCTTCATCCTTTTTTAAAGATCTTTCTCCCCAGTCTTTCCACCTAACTCCTTAGCTAGGTTCGCGCCTTTGTAAGGAAGGCACATGATTATGTGAATTATCATGTCCATAATGGGGATAGGCCCTCCTAGCCATAAACACCCATCGTGCATGAGTGTGAGGAGAAGACGCACACATATTGTATTAATGGGGGTGCGGAGATAATGTGGCACCCACAGTAGATTTATTAACCCTAATTGCTCAACACCATGGACCACTTCGTCTATCTCCAACATTGTAACACTTGTTTCTTCATAATAAACCCTCTCCATATATTTGTCTGTCACCAAGTGTGGAAACTTAGGGTGGTCTGTGAGGTCCCAATCCTCCATTTTTAACAATGGGACCCTTGCGAGCCGAGGGCCTTCAAATGGGACCTGCTCAGGTAGCAAGGGCATGGGTATTGTTAAGTTCTCAAAATTTGGGTCCTTCATGACCTTTGCTTTTCCCTTCTGCAAAGGGATATACTGAGGTAGTCTTGTCATGGGTTCTGCTCCTTCAACATCAATATCCTCTGTTCCCTAGAATTCTTCCGCCTGCAGGTCCACTATTCTCTCTGGCTACTTATCTTTATTTTGTTTTTCCTGTGTGTCTGTATGCTTTCTTAGGGAAGCACGCACCGGCCACGGCTTCTTCTGCTTGTCCTTCGCAAATTGCTTGGACTTGGCTAGTTGGGTTTCTCTGGTAGGGGTAAGCTTCGGCCTAAGTGACCTCGGCGTCATAGGCATAGGAGCTAGAGCTTCCATACTTACAACTTTCAGGGCGGCTGTGTCGGAGACAACATCGCTAGTACTCATAGTTTCAGCAGGACTTAGTGCAGACATTTTCTCAATAATAAGCTTCTGGTTTATCTTAGGCAATTTAGAAAACACTGGACTCACAACTAAATCTTCTAAAAATGCTCGGCTCATAGGCAACAGACAGTGAAATTCACTAACAACTCTTAGAGAAAAAAGTGTTCTCTCTTGGACCAGCATGCGTAATTTATAAGGGGTTTTGAATTCAAATCCGACCATTCCCCCCAATGTCAGATAATAAATGTTGTTTTGGTAGAATATCTTCAAATATTTTTTCCTTAAATACTGCCACCCTGCTCCATTTAACCGTCTTTTGGCCATCAAGTCATGAATAGTAACTCCAATGATCATTTTCCTATTGCACTGCATGGTACCTTCACCTGTGGCACAGCTCCCTGAGCACAGATTCCTGGGTTGCATCTCCATCATTCTCCACGCAACCTACTCACTATGTTTTCCTTCCAACTGGGCAGTGTATTTTATAGTCCCACGCTCCCTTGCAACTGCTCGGAGCACTAAGACTATCCTACTGCTATATAGTCATTGTGCAGGATCCCCTGTATACAACTTCAACCTACTCCCATTCTCTCTTAATGGGAGGGGTTCCCCATTCAATTTCGCGAGTTGAATTGTGCCTCCATCTGTAATTCCTTTGATAATATATGGCCCTAACCAATTCAATTGGAATTTACCTAGAAATTTAATTAATTTACTATCATATAAGAGGACAAGATTGTTTACCTTAAACATGTGAAGCTTGATATGGCGATCATGGCATGCTTTCTCAGGTTCCTTTTGTACTTATTGATGGAATCCTACCAAAAATCGATCTTCTTCAAGCTCCATCAGTTGTGCAAGTCGTTCCTCCAAGGCATCACGATACACCATATCCATCAGAGTTGTTATGCATAGACTAAGCACAATGTACTCCATCGACATTATGGCTTCTACCCCATATACTAATATGAATGACATTTTCCCTATCAATTTCTTACAAGTAGTCCTATAAGCCCATAATACTACAAGTACACGTACATCCCAGTCATTCTGCTACGCGTTATAGATCTTTGTCAGCGCGTTATTCAAAATATTTTTAAAAGCTTCGATAGTTTCATTTGCCTACGGGTGTATGGTGTACTCTTTTGATGGTATACCTTGAACTCTTCAGTCAATGTGTTGATCATTTCGTTCAGAAAGTGCATACCTTTGTCACTCATCAATACCTTTGGGCAGCCAAATCTGGTTAAGACATATTCAAACAAGAATTTTGTTGTCATATGCCCTCTACAATATTTAACCGGTTGTGCTTCTTCCCATCTGGTTAGATATTTCGTCGCGGTGATAATATAGCGCGCACCCATTTTCTTTTCAAGGGGCTGAATTGGCCCAACAAAATCAATTGCCCATTTCTCAAAGGGCTGCAAAGATAATCTCTTCGTGATGGTCTTCCAGTTCTTTGACATGCATCATATGCCTTACAAGATGCCTTGGAATACTTGTCTAATGTTGGCCACCATAGACCTGCACGCAAAATCTTTTGGGCAGTTTCCTTTCTTGCATAATGGCCTCACATAGCTCCCCCATGAGCTCAGCAAGAATGTTATCCTGCTCAAAGTCCGACACATATCTTCGCAATATTTCCTCTATACCCATCTTATACAAATATCCCGTAATGACTGAAAAATTGGCCACGTGCACTACTAATTCCTTCTTTTGTTGGCTTGTCTATCCTTCTAGCACCATCCCCGTAGTCAAGAAGTGAATAATGTCTGCAAAATGGTCATTTGCTACATGCACTGCAAATAGTTGTGCATCTGGCAACCCTTCCTCCAGATTATTAGGCTCCTCTCCTGTTTCAATCCGCGACAGATGGTCAAGTCCCACATTTAACCTTGTTGGCTTCATAATGACTTCAAAGTCATTCTCCTAAAATAATAGCAACCATCTGTAGATCTTCCCCCCAGCACAAGCTTGTTGACCAAGTATTTAAACGCAAAGTGATCTGTGTACATATTGAAAGTCCCTCCTAACAAACAATGCCTGAATGTTTGTAGCGTGTACACAATGGCCAACCCTTCGTGCTCAATTGTTGAATAATTTTTCTCAGCCTTCGATAACTTCCTACTTGCAAAGGCTATAGGATGGTCCATTTCTCCTTCACCATCCTGTGTTAACACTGCACCCAATGCAATGAAAGAGGCATCCACATGTACATGAAACTCCTTTTTCCAATCAAGGAATATCAAGATCAGCGCAGTAACCATCTTTAATTTCAACACATCTAAGTTGCATTGGCATTCTTCATCCCAACAGAATGGTGTGTCCTTTTTAGCAGTTTCTCCATGGGCGCAGAAATTTGAGTGTAAGCTTTGATAATTTTTCTATGGTATCCCATATGCTCCATCATTGTGCGCAGCTACTTAACGTTCCTAGGGGCCTCCAAATTCACAATTACCGCAATCTTTGCAGGGTCCACCATCAATCCTTGCTTGCACACAACATGACCCAACAAGATCCCAAAAGGAACAGAGAATATGCATTTTTTCAAATTCAGCGCGATCTAGTATCTGTGACATGTATCCAACATTAGGCGTAGACTTACTACATGGCACTTCACTAATCCAAACATCGTCCAATCATCAAAGTATACTTCCAGAAACTTATGAATGAACTCTTTGAATGCAGCTATGACTATGCAGAAAAATATCACAGCCATATTCTTCAGTACAAATGGCATCACAGTGTACTGAAAACAACCCCACTCCATCGCAAAGTTCATTTTTCTTCTATCCTCTGGCACAATCTTGATCTGATGATACCCATAAAACCCATCAATAAAGGAATAGGTCTCCTGCCCTCCAACATTGTCTAACACTTAGTCTATAAATGGCATTGGGAACACGTCGTGAACACACGCATCATTAAGCTTCCAAAGATCTACGCAAATCCTTATTTTACCTTTCTGTTTCTTCTCTTGAACCACCATCAGGCTCACCCAATCAAATTCTTCAATAGTTTCTATGATGACTACCTCCAACATCTCATCCAGCTCCTGGCAAACCTTTTCCTTGTATTTAGGATTAAGGTGATACGACCTCTATTTAATAGGCTTCACGTCTGGCTTCAGAGTGATCTTCATAATGCCCAAATGCCAACTATGCCCTTCAAATCCAAAAACTTAGTGGGGAAGAGATCATGGTATTCATGGAGTAACTTAGCAACTTTATCCATTGTAGCGCCATCCCAATAATCTCCAATTTTTGCGAACTTCGTTTCTTTTTCAGTGCCAATGTTTACTTGCCTTGTCTTCAAAGGTGAAGAGATGTCTGGATTCTCTATTTGTGGGCCTTCGACTTCACGATGCCCTTCTACCTCTAGAATATTAATGTTTATTAGATCTTCATCTTCCTCTTCAGCGGCTACATTATAGCACTCCAACACATGGCGTAGCTAGGTGCTCCAGTCAGGTTGGATCCATTCCATAGGTTTCGTCGGCATCTTGAAGATAACCGCCTTAATCTCTTGTAGTGCTTCATCGATGCTTGTGAAGCCATCTTCAAATTTGAAGGTCAATAAAGACCCTTCGTGTAGAAAATATGTGATAGGTTAACTCGATAATGTAATATAAATCAAAGCAGAATACTATAACCTACTTCTACTATCAATTTGTGGAAGCTTAAAGATCGAGCTGAACAATATAACTTGAAGAAGAAGAATCAATGGCACAATACGCATGAAAATACTTTGGGGAAAGTCTCAGATAAAACACCACACTATTGTGTTATCATACATGGTGGAAATACATAGGAATTATGAAAAGCCTTAGCTCCCACAGCTAGCCAGCTCTCAGTACAATACTCACAGATGCTCACAGGCAATCTTGGCTTCTCTCCAGCCTTCCTCTCTGCCCTCCAAGGTCCTATTTCCTTGTGTTGTTCCTTGTGGATGATTAGCCTATTACCAAGTGCAAAAAACCAGCCTTCAAAACTGCACAATCCTCAAGGAAATATCCTTGAATGCATGCATGATTTTTCTCCATGAGAAAACACATGCAATTGATAGTATACTGTCCTCAACTGGGTCTTTCTTAGAATAGACATGCATGAGTTTCTGATGAGGGAATCTTTAGTTAACTGGAGTAGCACTAGTTGAGTGCATTAATGCATCAACTCACTGTTAACTCACTATTAGTTCCTCTAACAGTTTGGAACTATTTTAATTGGACTTAACCCAGTAAACTGAGTTAACTAATTACAACTCAAATATAACTCAATCTTATCTCCTTAATTTAAGGGATAACTCTTGCATGACTTCAGAAAAACTTCTAACTTGAATTTCTCCAACTAATTAATTAAAAATAAATTAATTAATTATTTCCAAGTAGGTTTTTTAAGACTAAATTTTGATTTTAATTCACCAATTTAATTCAAGAACAAATTAAATTGGAATATTCTTGTTTCCATATTTCAACACTCCCTCTCAACAAGAAAGGGATTATCTGCCACCTCGATCCTGTCTCTATAGAACTCGAATTTACACTTTGACAATGCCTTTGTCAAAATGTCAGCATCTTGCTCCTCTGTCGAAATATATTGTAGCACATGATCCTCCCCGACCTGTGAAAAGCCATGGGCAACAAATCTTGCGTTATGCTTCTCCACACTACCATCAACAACTTTCTTTACCTTGTAAAGCCAACGCGAATTCACAACTGACTTGTTCTCCGGTCTCGGAACCACGTCCCAAACACTGTTATGAACTATGGGTTCATACTCCTCCACCATAGCATCAACCCAAATCAGTTGCTATACTGCTTCCTCGAAGGAAGATGGCTCAGTCTCAACACATTCCCCAACAAGGGCCATGTATCCAGTGTACCTCTGAAGTGACCTCCTCTGTCTATGCTAAGAAGATGGTGCTCCCACATTCTCTCTCGCATCCTTCAACAATCTGTTAGCTTCTCTTGTGCACTTCCGTCCATCTCTGGAAGGCTCTACTTGAGTGGATGTCTCCAATCCTAGAACCTTTGCATGTGGCTGCTCTGCATCAGTCTGAGGCTCCTCCTCCTTAGGAACCAACCATTCCTCCATAGCCTGTAGTTGGAGCTCCCTCTCAAGGGAAACTCTCATGGCCTTCTGCTCATCAAACTTGAGATCTCTGCAAACCACTGTCCTCCGACTAGTAGGCAAGTACACCGGATAGTTGTGAGGTGTATCAGTGTACCCAACAAATATCCCCAAATCTGTTGTCGGCTCAAGCTTCTTCTGTGCATCCTTTGTCACATGGAAATATACCGATGAGCCAAAGATCCTAAAGTGACCCACATCTAGTCTCTTACCGGAGAAAGCTTCCTTTGGTGTCTTCATCCCAAGTATGTGATGCAGGCTTTTATTTTTCAAATAGACCATTGTGTTGCATGCCTCATCCCACAAGTGAAGTGGTAGGTCTTGGTCATGCAGCATTGCTCATGCTGCCCCTACAATAGTTCTGTTCTTCCTCTCGGCTACCCCATTCTGCTGTGGGTTATGAGGTGCCGTCAACTCTCATTTAATTCCTTCCACTACACATAATTCCTTAAACTCTTCAGAGACATATTCTCCATCGTTGTCGCTTCTCAAGGCCTTGATCTTCTTCCCTGACTCTTTCTTGACCAAAGCTTTGAACTCACAAAACTTTGTGAAAGTTTGGTCCTTCTTCTACATGAAATAAATCTAGCATGTACGATAATAGTCATCAATGAAAATCACATAATACCTTTGCTTTGTTGTGGGTGTCATCGAGAATAGTCCACACAAATCAGTATGAACTCACTCTAAGATAGCCTCTGATCAATTGTCTCGATCATGAAAGGAAGACTTGGTGTACTTTCCCAAGGTACAACCTTTGCATGTGTCAAATTGCTCAATTTTACCTTTGGGTAGTCCTGTAGATATCTGATGCATTATCTTCAAAGCCCCATGATGCAAATGGCCCAAACCGCATGTGCCACAACTCGACAATGTCTTGTCTTTGGACCAATTCTTCTTTTGTACTCAATGCTACACAATCATCTACCTCTAGTTTATATAGATTCTTCACTTGAATCCCTATCCTCTTGGTCTGACCCATGGCTATGTGTCTTAGGAACGCCGTTCCTTTACTGAAGACAACATCGTAGCCTTTTTCCTCCAACATCGCGACCAATACCAAGTTCTTCTTCAGTCCAGACACATACATCACATCTGTCAAGGTGAGAGGAGCTCCATGCTCCCTCTGAAAAGAAATAGTGCCCACTCCTGAAACAGTATACCTTCCGTCGTCACCCATCTCTATGCACATCTTGAGGTCTTTCTCCTCCAAGGCACTAAATAAAATTTTTTCACCGTTCATGTGGAATGAGGCTCCACTGTCAAGATACCAAACACAAACCATCATCGATGACACCATGCATGCGATGAGGGTAAAGTCCATTTCGAACTGAGAGGCTAATGCCTTACCTTCCAATCCTTCCAAGGATCCCTTCTTGGACTTATTCGATGGGAAATTAGTTGCATAATGTCCCATCTTGTGACAATTAAAGAATCTTACTTTAGACATCTCACCCTTCTTCCCTCCATGAGAAGAATTCAATTTGAAATGGGATCCTTCCCCTTCCTTTTCCTTGCTTTACTTGCTAAGGCTAGATTTTCTTCATCATCATTCTTGGATGAAGAACCATCTCGTGTGCTCCTCTTGATCTCATCCTACATAAGATCTAACCACAGTCATTCCCAATCCAACAATTTCTCCCTTCCATTAACAGAGTCCTGGTAGTTATTCCAACTCTTTGGAAGGCCAAGGAGAGCGAGGCTCACCATATCATCATCGGCAGTAGTTATTCCCACACTGCCAAGCTCATCTTTGCAAGTGGTGAGCTTGTTCATATATGTGGAAATAGTATCACCCTTCTCCATCTTGATTGTTCGAAGCTTATCCTTGAGCGCCAATTTCCTCTGGTCGTTATTATTCTGGTAGAGGTCCTTCAATGTCTTCCACATTGAAAATGGAGTATCTTTCCCATGGAGACTCGAGACAATATGGTCTCGAACTCCCTCAAAGATGATCTATCTCACCTTCGCCACACAGTTCTTCCACTCAGCTAACTCTTGTGCATTAGTTGAAGCTGGCTTTGGGATTTATTGACCAATGAATTCCTTCAAGCCATTGTCTTCTAATATAGCCTCCATTCTAGCATTCCATGCTATGTAATTCGAGCTACCTTCCAAGGCATACTCAAGTCTCAAGCTATAGAACACCATTGGCCAACCTTGTAGTATGATATGAATTCGATTTGCACCTGCAACACCAAACTTCAAACTTCGAATTCTCTTTTCAGTATATTGTTCACAACTCTGATACCATGTAGAAAATCTATGATAGGTTAACCCGATAATGCAATATAAATCAAAGCTAAATACTATAACCTACTTCTACTATAAATTTGCAAAAGCTTAAAGATTGAGTTGAACAATATAACCAGAAGAAGAAGAATCAATGGTACAATACACATGGAAATACTTTGGGGAAAGTCTCAGATAAAACCCCACACTATTGTATTATCATACATGGTGGAAATACATAGGAATTATACAAAGCCTTAGCTCTCATAGTTAGCTAGCTCTCAGTACAATCCTCATAGATGCTCACAGGAAATATTGGCTTCTCTCCAGCCTTCTTCTCTACCCTCCAAGCTCCTATTTCCTAGCATTGTTCCTTGTGGATGATTAGCCTATTACCAAGTGGAAAAAACCAGCCTTCAAAACTATGCAACCCTCAAGGAAGAATCCTTGACTGCATGCATGAGTTTTCTCCATGAGAAAGCACATGCAACTGATACTACATTGTCCTTAAACATTAACCTCAACTGGGTCTTTCTCATAATAGACATGCACGAGTTTCTGATGAGGGAATCTTCAGTTAACTAGAGTAGCACTAATTGAGTGCATTAATGAATCAACTCACTATTAGTTCCTCAAACAGTTTGGAACTATTTTAACTGGACTTAACTCAGTAAATTGAGTTAACTAATTACAACTCAAATATAACTCAATCTTATCTCCTTAATTTAAGGGATAACTCTTGCAAGACTTCAGAAAGACTTCTAACTTGAATTTCTCCAACTAATTAATTTAAAATAAATTAATTAATTATTTCCAAGTAGTTATTAAGACTAAATTTGATTTTAATTCACAATTTAATTCAAGGACAAATTAAATTGGAATATTCTTGTTTCCATATTTCAACACTTCCTTCAATACATCCCATTCCATGGTGCCATGGCAGAGTATCGTTTCCAGATACCAGTTCATGGGAATTGTATCCAAAGTATGGAAAAATATGTGTACCCATTCTGGTTTCGGTTCTATTCCCCATGCTTTAGTCCATTTCACTAGGTGATTGTGCGGATCGTCCCTTCCAATATATTTCTCAGTCATTCTGGTGTTAGGACGCCCAAACCGTAGCTTCATCATTCTTCTGTAATCTCGCCATCCAGCAAAACTATTCTTATGCATACCCCGCCATTGTGCAGGTGTAGCACGTAGTTCCAACTTTAATGTTTGGAAGCGGTAATCCTCAGGGACTTCACGCTCAAATTCATCCAAAAATAGATCTACATAAATTAAACCATCATAATAGGGTAATTTCCTTACCTCTGACGAAACACAGCACAATGACTTTGTCATCATATTGCATTGCAATGTGGAAACTTCATGCAAGTGATTCTGCCAATTCTCTAATTCTTCACCTGAATCAGAGGTGCAAGAACTCTCTCGATCCCATGCAATTTGCCCATATGTCATCGAAATGATCCAGTCCTAATCTCACGTTGTTATCTTGTAAATCTGATCCATTTCATCATCACTTTCTTCATAATCATGGATAGCTTTAGTATATCACGCCCCTTTTGCAAGGTCCAACGGTACTATCACCCGAAGCAACTTCCTTTCAAATGACATTATACTTTTCTTCAAATTTTTAACTCCATTCATATTAGTAGCCCAATCAATTCCTAGAAGCGCGTGGTAGGGATTACTGCCATCAACAATTTCTATAACTTCAAGGTCTACTACCGCACTCGCACCTTCAATATCAACTATCACTCCATATAACCATCCCATGGGGATGATTTTTTTTTGGTTCGCCATTTTGAGTTGAATAAGTGACCACTGTAGCATAGGTATCCTGGTGAGCTCCAGTATTGTAGCAATAATGCTACAACTCCTAAGGCTTCATGTCTCTCATTTTATCAACCCGGTTGTTCGTACAAACTTGGAAGCGACGGTGCTATATGCACAAGTACTAGCTCTTGTCGCAGATGTCACTTGGTCAGCTGGCACAAGTCCGCTAGGGCTCAAGCCAACTTCTATAGGCTCACAGAAGAAGCTTTATCGATGATGGACGAAAGCTAGCTCAGAGGAGACTAAGCTACTTGACAAAAATGAACTAAAAGTAAATCAAAGCATGTAAACCTCGGAAACCCTAATTTAACTAGTCTAATCTCTATAAAGCAATGAAGATGAGTAAGACTTCTACCAATGCTACTACTACATCTAATAATTGGAAATGCATGGATCTAAACTATTGGCATTATAAAAGACATGTTTTTGTACTTTTCATTAAGTAGGTGGAATGATTGTGATTTTGTGCTTA
>APFE030767583.1:351480-379352 GCA_000404065.3 Pinus taeda | reverse complement strand
TGGGCCCTAACCTAAGAGCTATAGTCTCCTAATGAAACTCAGGAATAGATCACAAACTGTCTTCTTTATTCATAATTCGAAGTCATGCCAAATTGGCTTACAGCAAAATAACGAAACTGGACTGGTTCAAAATTATAATGATAAACCGAGAGATTCAACAACCTATCTAAGGCTAAGGCCTCCATATTTATACAAAAAAATGATGATCCGCCAAGTAGCCTTGATTCTAGGAGCCCGGCTGTCCAACTGAAGTTTAACTGCGGATTTGTGAGGCAGTCAGAACTGTTGTTCTGGTAGAACAGTTTATGACTGCTGTTCCTGTAGGACAGCTGGCTACTTCTGGAGCTCGGAGGGGAGATTTATTTGAGCTCGAAGTTCTTGGTGGGAATCACGAGGAATGTCCCAATACCATGGACATCTCTCCACAAAATTAGCAGTGCCACCTTATTGTCTCCTTATCCCTTTTGTGTTGTCTCTTGCTCCCCTTTTTAATGCCAAAACCTGGAATCACAATGCATTAGTCACGTAGATAGAGTGTTTAACCTTCCTCCTACAAACAACATGAATAAACTAAGAAATGCATGCATAAGCAAATAAAGATGAATGGTTTGAGCAAGTAAAGTAGGCCAAAATGAGCCCAAATTGTACCAAAATTGGGGCTCATCATATCCCCAACCTTTCCCATGTTTGATTCGGTAATACATTCACATCGGACCCTAGATCCAAAATGACCTGGTCCATCTCATAATCACCTATCTGCACGGTGAGCCTCATCTCGCACCTCGTTCATGCCTTATTTTTACCAATCTTTTTTACTACACAGTGACCGTCGGGGGATTTCTCTTTGCTGGCTCATTTATTTATTAATTCCTGCAGGCCCTCCATTGCCTTTCTATCACGCAGCAGTTTCATGCAGGTCTCCAAAAACGTAGTGAGTACAAAGGGATCAACCTCTACAGGCGTGTTGACTTCTTGCATTTTGTCTTGGGTCCCTGAGGTAGAGACCTTAGCGAATCTCTTCTTGGCTTCCATAAATATTTCCTTAGCGCGATCCAAATCAAAGCCGACTTCCTTATCTGTTGCTTTGCATACCCATCCTTCCTCTTCAAGCTATTTACCCTTATCAGCGCTAGTCATCATTCCACTTCTTAGCACAATGTTAACGCTTTGATATTCTTCATGGGGCTCCACCCTCATCATATGTAGATTCTACATAGGCTGCTCAGGCTATGTTTTCTTCTCTTGCATTTTAGCTATTAGCACCAAGCATTTTTCTATAGTATGGTCAAACTGTCTGTAGTATTGACATGATGGGTGTGTAGAGTTCTAGCACTCTCACGCGTAGTGCCCTATTTGTCCACAATTGTAGCATATAATCTGGTCGCAGCCTCTACCAGGTCCTCCTCCTCCGCGGTCCCATCCTCGACCCTGATATCTTCCATGCGCTCCTCCGGCACCTTGATTTGGAGGTCGATTTTTTACTTGCATATGGTATGTAGGTGTTCTTTCCATCATCAACTCATAGCTGTGACAGTGGTGCTCATTGTGGCCCACAAATCTGCAGAAGTTACAGAACAACTGTTGGGGTGCCTGGGCAAACTTTTGAATTAAATGGAAATTATCCGTTGCATGTTGTCCAACAACTTGATAAATAGCACACCATAGCGCAGCCCCCACGCTCGGCCCTACTGGGGCTTCTTGCTTTAGGGGAATTGGCTTGCCTCTTGTAATATAATTCACGTACACAGGACATTTATATTTATCATGCCCATGGCCCTTTCACTTCAAACACCAAACTTATGTGTGCACTTCTGGTTTACTCTCCTTGTCTTTCTTCAAACTGTGTAACTCTTGGTGTAAGCATGCTAATTGTGAGTGGATCTAGTGCACTTCCAGGTTTGTATCTTGAATAGGTGATGCCTAAAACCTCATTGCGATCTCCAAAGCTTCGACTTGTGTTTCTATCTCCTGTTGTGATAGAGAAATCCTTAAGTGGGTCAAAAGCGATGCAATAAACCATTCACGATGCTAGCTATCTGTGATCTATATGTTAGCTTTTTTGATCTGACACTTCAACCTCTGATCAAATTCCCAAGCTGTCTCATTGACTCTCATCATGATCTCTTTGAATCCAATTACTAACTGTGAGTCAGACTTAGGCTTACTGAACTCTTTGTTTAAAGTTTTCTTAGTCTCTACTAGTGTTGCAAGAGGATTATCAGAAAAAAACTTAATGTACCAAGTTAGCGCGCGATCCTACAAAGAGGTAACCAACTGTGCCTTCTTTGTATTATCATCAATGATCTATTATGTTTTCCATACAGCATTCACAACAAACCAGAACTGCTCTATATCTTCACTTCCTATGCCTTTGAAGATTCGCATATTCATCGCATTCGCCATGTTTAACGGAGGTGGTGAGTTGGAGGTGTGGGAGAAGGTGTATGCGGTGGAGGTGGGGGTGGAGATGGAGTGGAAGGATGATTTTATCAAGGAATCCCTTGAGTGATTAGTTGAACAATGCTTAGTGGGGTAGTATGCCCTGCCCCTTTGTCATCACTTGGAGGAGGTCCAATCAATGGACTATACTCTAGTCTTGATCCTTCACGATTTCTAAAGAACCGTTCGCTTTGCATAGCTCCGAATATCAAGGTAATGGCATCACCCCTTTTTCACATAACAACATTTTAATCCCAAGTATTCAATGATCTTAAATACTTACCTCGCAGTCCTTTGAAAAATCTTCACTCTGCTTCACTATAGATGACTGAGGTATCAACTGCAAATTTTGTAACAAATCCTCCCAAAATTCGATCAAGCCAATGATTGACAGGCCTTGATATCTTGTCTTTAGAAGTTTCTAATCATCGCACTAATTCTAGAGTCCACACTATAGGACTGTCGAGCTTCTACCTTCCTTGACTATCTATCAATTTAGCTAACCACTCATACAGTTTAATGGGGAAAGTGAAGAAGAAGATCTTGTGTATCTCCATATATAGATACATGTTCAACCACTCTTCTTTCGACAGGTGTGGATTCCTATTTTCTTGCACCGTGAACTTGTGAATCCTTTGATCCAACCACTTTTTGATTTCTTTCTTGGTCGGATTCCAATGATGCGACATCACACATCTCTTTCAAGCAGATCTCGGTCCTGGCAATGGAACTATTTGTTGGCTTAGGGGGTCCTGGCCCAAGTTCAGAGTTAGTTGCACCAACCAACAAAACCCTACATTGCTGGCCCTTTCAACAACAACCAACATAGTGCAGGCTACAGTCTCACTCGAAGTAGTAAAGGGGGATGCGAGAACTAAGTTTCTGCATCCAGAGACAAGTGTGATGTCTTCCAGTGCCTCAAATCTGCCTTCACGCAGATCGATAAACTCCTAGGGCACGTTGATGCAACTCTATTAAACTAGCCTTCAGACCTTCGCAAAGGTCTAAAACTAGCCCTTGTGGACCTTTAACAATCAATTCACCTACTTACGCACATCAGGGAGCAATTCAAAATTAGTGTTCGTGCAAATTTACTTAAGTCATTAGTAAACATAAGGGAAATCACCAGAGTCTTCGCGACAATATTTAAACATTCATTGCATACATTATTAAGGCTATTCAAGAGAATCGCATAACATTCAATCAATATTTCATAAACAAATCGTTCATCAACAGTATATAACATTAACAAAGACAAAAGGAATACTCAAGAATTCTTCGAAAAAATTGTCTTTATTGATCTTCAATTTAGGGTTACAGACTCAAACTTCCCTACGTACATAGCTGCAAGGGTCCATGCACTTAGCTATGGATGCTACCTATGCTTCTGCGCACTTAGTTGCAGAGCCTTTCCTTCCCTCTCTAAGTGTAGGAAGCAGGGCCTTCCTGCCCTAGACTCTTAGATCACCCAATTCTCTCTTTTCTCCCTCTTCCCTTTTCCATCTAAGTCTACTTGTTCCTTCACTAGGACTCCCTATTTATAGACTTTTCATACAATTCAATGGTCTGTGGACCATGGGTGAATCTCAAACCGACTCAAAACTTTACATAAAATAAGGGGCTAAGTCCCTTTGACTCCTATTCATTTACGTGCTCTACATCCACAAATTGCGGAGACTTTTCATTATTTACAAAACTATACCAAAACTTGGGTTATCCTTACCCCAAACTAACCTAGGGGACCCCATCCCAACATGCTTCCACTACACTTCAACATGCTATATCGCTTTATTCCATAGCATGAGTTGTTTCAGCTACAATATGCATTATGGCTCTGGATGGAAATACCCTCTAGTTTTACCTGCAACATACACCAACCAATCACATGATCAACATCTTCCACATATCTCTTAAGCAATGAAGCATGGAAAACATCATGGACTTTCATTGTTGGCGGTAGTGAAAGTCTATAAGCCACTAATCGAATCCTCTCAAGGATCTCAAAAGGCCCACAATACCGAGGTGCCAACTTGGTACATGACTCAATCCTCAAGGAGATCCTCTTGGGCTTGATACACAAATACACATGTTCCCAAACCTAAAACTCCTTGAATACTCTATGTTGATCTACATAAATATTTCGCTTATCCTGTGTTGCCTTCAAATTCCTTCTAATAACATGCATCTCCTACTCCATCTTAGCCAACATATCCAATTCAATTAGCACCCTGTTCATTCGATCACTCCAACTAATAAGAATATTAGAACTCTGCCCATAGAGAGCGTCAAATACACTCATCCTTAAGAATTCATGATACCCATTATTATAAGCAAACTATAGTTGTGGAATATACTCTTCTCACCTCCTCTAATGATGCATGACGTACATCCTCAACATATCGTTAAGAATCATGTTAATCCTCTCTATCTATCCATTTGTATGTGGATGATGATTTGTATTGAAGGCTAACTTTGTCCCCAAGCCTACAAACAACTCCTTCCAAAACTTGGAAGTGAACTTGGCATCTCTATCTGATATAATCTTCCTAGGAACTCCATGCAAACTCACTATTTCCCTGATGAAGATTTGAGCTACCTCACTAGCTGAATTAGTAAAATTCACTACAATGAAGTGAGCTACCTTGCTCAGCTTGTCAACCACAGCCATGATGGAATCATGATGCCTTGATGTCCTCGGTAATCCTGCAATGAATTCCATGGAAATGGCCTCCCATTTCCATTCTGGAATCGGAATAGGCTGTAAGAGACCACTTGTATGCTTGCATTAACCTTTCACATGCTAATAGTCCAAGCACCTTACAACAAACTCAACCACCTATTTCTTTAAATTCATCCAATAGTACAACTTCTTAACAATGGTTAAAGTCTTTTGGTATCCTGGGTGGCCTGAATATGGATTGACATGAAACTCTCTCAAGATAAGCTTCTTCAACTCACCATTATTAGGCACATAGATCCTACTCTTAAATCTAACCAAGCCATCTGCCATGAGGTGATACTCCTCATCCATATCAACTTCACCTTGTTGTTGCAATCTCTACTTTAGCTTCTAGTACTTCTTATCATGCTACTTTGCTTGCAAGATCCACTACTGTAAATCTACCTAATAAGAGCTCATAGCTGAAATATGGTTCACTTACACTCTCCTACTGAGATAATCTGCAACTCTATTCTCCTTTCCCTTAATGTACCTTATCTCAAAGTCAAATTCACTAAGGGTAGCCAACCATCTAGCTTGCCTTACATTCAAATTGGGTTGGTCAAACAAGCACTTCAACCCACTATGATCACACATCACAACAAACCTCCTGTTAAGGAGATAATGTCTCCACATCTTCAATGCATGAATGGCAACTTCCAACTCAAAATCATGAGTCACATAGTTCTGCTCGTTCTCATTCAACTTCCTTAATTCATAGTAAACTACATGTCCTTCTTGCATCAGGACTCTGCCAACTCCTTCCTTGCAAGCATCGATAGAAACCACAAAATCCTTATCAAGATCCTCAATCTTAAAATCTGGAAAAATTGTAATCCAATGCTTCAACTAGTCAAAACCAGCTGCACACTCAGTAGTCTGTTCAGTCTTCTTCCCTTTCCTCTGCAAAGATGTGATAGGATAGCCAAGTTTAGAGAATTTCTTGATGAACCGCCTATAATAACTTGCCATGAATGATCTAACCTCATCCACATTCATAGGAGTTAGCTAGTCCATGATAGCTTTAATATTTTATAAATCCACTATTATCCCTTCCTTGGAAACAACATGTCCCAAGTAATGAATATGAGTTTGAATGAAACTACACTTGTTTAGCTTGGCATATAACTTATGCTCTCTCAAAAACTTCAACACTACTTCCACTTGATTTGCATTCTCTTCCTCGTTATTTGAATATGCCAATATGTCATCAACAAAGACTATCACAATCTTATCCAGGTAAGGAAATAACAAATTGTTCATCAAACACATCAAGGTGGTTGGAGCATTGTTAATACCAAAAGGAACCAACACAAACTCATAATGTTGATACCTTATGTGAAATGCAGTCTTATAGAAGTATTATTCTTTGATGTGCACCTGCTGATATCTCGATCTCATAATAATCTTTTAAAATAATGCATCTCCCTTCAGTTGATCAAACAAGTCACCAATCTATGGCAATGGATACATGTTCTTGATAGTCAACTTGTTCAACTTCTTGTAATCAATGCACAATCTGAGAGTATCATCCTTCTTCTTTACAAACAACATTGGTGCACACTGAGATACACTTGGCCTAAAGTACCCCTTATCAAGCATCTTCTTAAGATGCAAATTCAGTTCCACCAATTCTAGAGTACTCATCTTGTATGGTTCCTCAGATGTTGGTGTTGTAACCGACAACAATTCAATAGAAAATTCCACCTCTTTATGACGAGGCAACTCTAGAATCTCTGTAGAAAACACATCCTAAAACTATTGCAATATATGATACCTCCTCAAGATTTCATCATCCTCATCATCCTTCCCTTTGTCACTGGAACTATGAATTGAAATCAATACACACCCCTTCCTACGACTATGCTTTACCTGCATAGTTGTAACCATTCTCACTGATGTAGGATTCTTCTTTCCCTGCAAGATTCTTTTTTATCCATCATCATCTAAGCACTCAATGGCCTTGTAATAGCAGTCTATCTTGGTCCTGTGAATGAACAACCAATACATGCCCATAAGCATGTTATATGACCCCAAAGGAAGCACATTTAGATGTGTTGATATAGGCATACCCTTAAGCTCAAATTCACAAGATCTCACCCAATGATGAACTCTTCTCTTGGTTCCTATAGCCAACTGTACCAACCAAGATTATGCATGCACTTCTTTACTCAACCAACACAGATCCACCAGGTTGGGACTAGTATAGTTATAATTCAATTGAGGATCAATCAAAATAGAAACAATTTGATCAAAAACTTTACCTTCCATCTCGATAATGGATGTTTGATGATCATCTCGCCTACTATCCATTGCTACATAGATTATAGGAATACTCTGGCCTACACCTCCAACTGTTTGTGCCTCCTGAGCATTATAGATTTGAGGCCTGCCACCCTGATGTGATGGACAATCCCTCCTGTAAGTCTCTCCACAACAAGTCCAACACCTCAATGGTTTCCTTCCATTGCCTTTATCCTGTTGCTCCTCAATCTAAGACCCATGTCCTCTCTTAGTTGCATTGAAATTCTTCTGAGGTCCCACATTCTCCTTGTCACCTGCATCCTGAGATCTTCCTTGCTTCTTAGGCTATTTCCCTTTAGTCTTCTCATTACCTTTCTAGTCACGCTTGAACTTAGGCTTGTGCTTAGACTACTCATAAAAATGCTTCAACTTCCCGATGACTTCCTCCAATGACTAAGGCTCATAATTCTCAATATGATCTTTGAATGCTAAATGAAATCCACAAATGAACTCTTGAACATTTTTTTTCTCATCCTTGAGGTAGGGAACATACCTCAACAACTCTAGAAACATGGTCGTTTACTCGTCATATATCATAGAACCCATATTGAGCTCATATAATTCCTTGGTTTTCCTGTCATAATATCTATCAGACAAGTACTTTTTCCTAAAGAGTCTTTTAAACTCATGCCAACTTATCTCCTCTTACCTGATGCCTCTGACATGCTTAACATCTTACCACCATATGTCTACTTTTCCCTTGAGACTAAAGGTAGTTATCTTGGATTTCATGTTCTTTGAATAGTCATGCAATCTAGAGAACTTCTTCATCCTAAGCAGTCATGCTTCTGCATATTCTGATTTTTTCACTTCCCCATCAAAAGTAGGAGGCTTGGATTTCCTGAAGTATCCCCTCTCACTCCTCTTGCAATAATGTTGGTGGTAATGACAATGATGTCTCTCAGAACCAGAGCTGGAATAAAATCCATGAGCGTTAGCCCTCCTGTCAGGTGTATCCAAGGATCTACCACCTCCCACTATATCATCCTTGTCCAACCTATACCCCTTACAAGACCTACTTCCATCTGCACCATTTTTCTTTTCCTCCTGTCCATAATTGATCTCTAGTTGTCCCTGCTTCTAAAAATTTGAAAGGCTTTGAAGAATCACTACATCAACTTCGGTTTTATTTTCTTGAGCTCTAGCAAGTCTTTCCTATGCCTCGATCAAATTGTTATTATCTACCTTGCAACTTCAAATCTCTACTCTCAGACTCCTTAGTGTATCTAATAGATCAGGAGAATACTCTTCTCCTTGTTTCTCATCTAACTTTTCCCATTCCACTGATTCAGGCCTGTAAGGGAAGTCATGTGAATTGTAGTCCACCATTATGCTCTTCATATTTGATCTTCTATTTCTTGCAAACAAACCATGTTAGATAAACCAAATAGAAGACAATCAAATTCATACCTCAATGTATTTCAAGGGAGGCTATCACATCTGCACAACTCAGTCCAGATTAGCATGGTATATATATAATAATAGCAACACATATCAACATCATGATGCATGCATGGTAATAATACAAAACTATAGCAATAACTACACATATGATAATCATAACCATTTGCATGTACCCCAAGGTCTAGTGTTGTAACCTTGCTTTGATACCACCCTGTAACCACCCCATCCCACATTTACCCGCTTTTACAAGCTCTCATGGGTAAACATGAGCTAAGTGTTACTATGACATGACCCAGCCTCCAAGATCCAGTTATGGAAGTGGGGTATACTAACTAGAAACATAGTTCCATCCCTCAAGGACACTAAATCACCTAGATGACTAAAAACAACCATTGGTGATCAATCCCTAAGCTGGAACTTTCACTTCTCATACTTTAAACTTGAACCACATGCTTGACACACTATGCATGCAGTTGGAAGGATCCAACCACATGCATAGGCCTTCCTCCATGTCGTTATAACTGAAATTCTCCAGTTCAAAGGGTGTGGTTGCGAGATCTGTGCCACCTTTTTAGGGTTAGCCTACAGGCCACTTCCCAGTACCACCCAGAACTCTTCAGAGCTCATTCTATAATGACAATAAGTATTTACAATGAATACTAAGGCTAGAACTTGCTCAAACATTCCAATCACATCATAAAAATTTCATCAAACATGTAGTAAACATAGTAGCTATAGGTCATGAATGCATTTATGATCATGATCTTCTTAACTTCAATAGATAATCATCAAGAAGACTCAATTCCCTCTCAATATAGCTACAGAAACACTTGTTATCCCATGCATAAATTAACCATTTCAGAACTAATCAAATCATGAACAAGATCCATAGTAATAGCACATCATTCAACCATGCCTACAACCAACATATAACCATAATAAAATCCATGACAACCAACCATAAGAGCAACACAATAACCATTACATATGCTCATAGATCCAAATAGGAAAATAACTCATATTAATCATATGCAAAAGCCAACCAAGTCAGGGACTTCCACGTACTACCCGACCATAGATTGGGTTGAACCAAATCTCTCTTTCATCCAATCACCCTTGTGGCATATTCCAAACATGAATGTGGGATCATATGGGTTAAACCAAAATAGGACCAACTAGAGCTTTCAGAGGCCAAACCACCTCAACCCTCAACCACAATAATTTCACCTAAATCGGTCGAGAAATCATTAACATTAAAACAAGCTTGGATGCCTCCGACTTCCTTCACCAGCTCCAGAGGAATTTTCCTATCTCCAATGATCCATCAAGAGTTCTAGGACAAAGCCCATATCCACCCTTGACCCTTTGGAATTTTCTTGAGACCACCTAAACCAGGATCCAAGTCTATCGACCATCCAAAGCTTAGTCAAATCGAGAACCCACTACATCATGGTTATCCAGGAAATGGAAAGGCAAGGCTGAAACCATTGTCAATATAGGAAAATCCCATGCTAATGACAACAAAATAACCAAAGAACCACATGCATGTACCATGCATCCAAATCTTAGCAAGGAAATCACACATGTAACCTGTTACCATCAATGAAGTACAGTTGTAGTTGTTGATCCAACCTTCTTTTCTGCTACCCACAATTCCTTTACTTTCTCTTTGCTTGCTTCTCTCCAAGTCCAAGTGAATGCTAGGATTCTCCAAGAATGCTCTAAGTGGTGAGCACCAGTATCGCAGCAATAATGTTGCAACTCCTGGGCTGCCTACTTTACTCTTATCAACCTGGTAGTTCGTAACAAACTTGGAAGTGTCAGTGTTGTATGCACAAGTACTAGTTCTTACTGCAGGTTGTCACTTAGTCAGTCGGTGCAAGATCACTAGGAGCTCAAGCCAACTTCTATGGATTCCAGAAGAAGCTCTATATGTGGTGGAAGGAAAGAAATATTATTCTACATATGCTATTATAACTACAGACAGGAGAAAATTTGAAATGTAAAGCAAAACTAGTAAACCCTAATTAACCAACTAATTCTACTTTTGTAGAAAGCACTATGAAAAACCATGAAAGGAATGCCATTACCTAGTAAAGGAGGTAAACAACATCTAACTATGCTATTTCTAGAAGTAAATAAGCAAAAAATATATTTTTTGATTTTCATGTATTTTTATGTGAATTTGACATGCATGTAATATATTGTGTGTGAGTGTGGCAGCGAATAAGTGGTGTTGGAGGGCAGTTTTGGCACTTGAGAAGATGTAGGATGGTGTGAATGGATCCTAGGAGGTCTCAGGTGGCCTTCTAGAGGCTTTTCCCACACTCGGCCTTCAAAAGAAAGCCTACAGGAAAATCTACAGGAGGACACAGAAAATCTATAGGAGGAAAACAGTGTTCTACAGGAAGCCTACAAGAGGAGGCTGAGAGAAGTTTTCACTATTTTGAAGGTGTGAGACTGGATGGAAAAGGTTGATGAAGGTTGGAATGAGGTTCTAGGGTGCCTATGGTCTACCATGAACCACCAGGAGAGAGAAATATGATTGGATTTTCTCAAGGAGAGAGGAAGAAGTTCTATGGAAAATGCAGGAAAGTAAGGCAGAATTAGGGTGAGACTTGGGCAACCTGTAGGGCATGGATCAGATGGAGGATGGGATGGCTGAAAAGATGGCCTGCTGCTAGAAGAGACCTGCTGCAAAGGAACTGATAGTCAACCAACAAGATCAACCCAGCAATGGACTGAGTGCATCTAGAAAAACAGAGTTTTGCATCAAACTAGTCTAAACTATGATCTATGAAAGGAAATGTTGAGAAGTGTTGCAAGAAAGGAAAGCATGAAATAAGGCTATTGTAAATAAAGAAGTGAGCATGATGAAGAAGTTCTGAAGCAAAGCAAGACTAGACTATTAACCACTAAAAAGCTGCAAACAGTAGAAGTCCTATGAAGGAGGAAAATCTATGTTTTTGGGGCAGAAAGAGGGTGTTTGCCTCAAATCATGGTCCCAGAGGGAGGAAGGGAGGTCAAGGCACTATTGCTAGCCTTTTGAATCTTTCCTTTATCACTACTTAACCTGCAATAGAAAGCACAAATGGAAGAAAACTACTTAATCATCAAAAGCAACCTATTCTTAACCATAAAAGAAATACATCTAACAGCAACCTAATCTACAAACTAAAATAAAACATACAAATACAAGTAAAGAGGAGCTTGGTTTCTTGGATTGGGCCCTAACCGAAGAGATTCAACCCTCTAAGGTAACTCAGTGCTAGCTCAAAAACGATTCCATCTTTATTATCAAAACAATAACAAGGTTACATGAAACTGTCTCAAAAATAATGAGCTCGAAGTTGGAGTAGAGTTTACATAAGCAAAATTCAACACAAATCTGACCCTAGTGAGGCCCTAGACCTCTCTACTTATACAAATTGAGCTACCAATAGCTTCCTTAAAATCCAAGAGGCTTGGCTCCCAAAACTTGAGATAATCATCAATCATCCTCCACTTTCTCGGCTACCTTCTAGTGCATGACTTCGCTGCTTGTACTCCGAGCTGAGTGAAGGGGAATTCAAAGTGGGGAGTAATAAATGAGGGGGATTCCCTCCTATAAGTCCTCTCCTTTGTCCACTTCAAGTCGTTGCTGCCACTTGTCCACTGGATCCTTGACTTTGACCTAAAAATTCATCAATAATCTGCATTAAACACATGTTAGACCATATGGTATCATAGCTAACTCAACTCACTCCATAAGCATAAATATAATCAGAAAATCATACAATAAGCTAAGAGAATGGTTGATTTGACTAGGTTAGGAGGTAAAATGAGCCCATATAATTACCCATTTATGAGGCTAATCATCACCCCCTACTGAAAGTGTTGCTCATCCCCTGAGCAACTTAGTCCATCTCCTCATCTTTTATGGCCCTGGTGGCCTCCCTAGCATCCCAAGATTTTGATGCTGTCTCCTCTTCCTTGTCATAGAATCTTGCCTTCCTTTCTATCTCTTCCCACTGCTCCTCCTCTTCTTCTTCTCTTCTACCTTCCAGCATGCCTAATAGCAGTGGGGGACTCAGTTTGAGGCCAATCCAGTTGACCTTCAGCCTCTGCATGGAGTGCTTGTACAGTGGCACTCGTCTTAATGCCTCCTTCATCCTCATGGAGGAATGATATTCCCTGATCTGCAGGCTGTGTGGTAAGGTTTTCCATCTCCTCATGCATGCATGTGCACAGTCATCCCCAAGTAGCATTTGCATATCCTCAAAGTGTGCAATGGCTTGTGCCTGATCACTTATATATCTAGGGGCAATATGAGGATTATTGGCAATCAGGTTATGTGTGCTGATGAGTGCCATGGGATCTGATGGCTCAGATCTGATCATTAATGGCTCATTCTGCTCTTTTATCATCGACCTTCTTATTTCTACTGCCCTCAACTCTTCATGGTTCATCCATGAGGCCATGGCCATTAGTTGCAGGTCCCCTAGCCTGGCATTGGGGTCCCACACATTCATGTCTGTGAGGGCCATGTTATGTAGGTAGAATTCTGCCATCTTTGCCTTATCTTCTTATGTGCTTTGGTCACACAGGTCCATAAACTGCATATAATCTTGGAAAGGCATCGTGCCTCTTTGTGCCAAAGTCTTTATCTGAAATTGCAACCATCAGTCCTTGAGATATAGGTCGTAGGATTTTGCTAGTGTTCTACATTGCAATGCCTCCATGGATAAGCTGGCCATGCATGCCAACTGGGTCTCTTTCTCTTGCAGCTGCCTCCTTAGCAATTCATTTCAGTTTCAAGGTGGCTCCTTGTAATTGCTTCCTTGTGTCTGATAGCACTCAACTCTCTGCCCATTTCTCTGAGTTTGTTCTCCATATGGCCAATATCCTCAACTCCTTTGGATTTGGCTATTTGCATCCACCTATGTGTTCTTATTATCTCTTTCTCTAATTCAAAGAATAGTGGACTTGCAAATTTTTGTGGAATTATTCTTCCTCCCTCCAGAAGGTTGTACTAGGAGGCAAGAATGGGCTGGGGATCAGGTTCTTGTAGCTCTATTTCTTCATCCTTTACTTGTGGATGTCCTTCCATTTCTTTCTCAAGCTCTTGGGTCTCATGTAGTTTTGACAGTGTCTCCTGTAGAACTGTCTGAGCCTCCTGTAGGACTATTTTTGGGTCCTCTAGTTCTACCTTTTCTTTCAGTTTTTATAGTGTCTCCTGTAGAACTGTTTGAGCCTCCTGTAGGACTATTTTTGGGTCCTCTAGTTCTACCTTTTCTTTCCATGTGGGAGATCTAGGAGTCCCCCTTTCATATGTCATAGGTGCCTTGGAAGGGGACTCCTTCCCTTGGGTAGAGGGTGAATCTTCAATCGTAATTGGCACTTTTGAAGATGGTTGAGGTTTCCCTGTTTTGATTCTTTTGCTCTTCCTAGCCCTTAAATACATGGAGGCCTGCCTTTTCCTCTTTTGTTTTGGCTTGATTGGTGTACTAAGAGTAGTGAGAGCAGTTGTTGCCTCTCTTTCTAGAGTCCCAGGGGACACTTCTCCTTGTTCTGTCTTTTCTGCCTCTTTCTCTCCTCCTTCTGTCTCTTTTTCTGTCTCTATTCTTTCCTGCTTTGTTTCTTCAACTTTCTCCTCCTCTATCTTAGTTTCTTCCTTCTTCCTTTCTTGTTCTGCTAAGTCACCAGTTGCTTCACCTTCTCCCCCTTGCTGCTCTTCCTCCTCACAGCCAGTAGGACTGATATCATAGGTTAGGGTCTTTATGTTGTCCTCAGCTGTCATGTTTCGGAATATTTTCCATGCTGTAGGGAGTGTAAATGTATGGAGGGCTTCTTCCACTAAAATTTTGATTAACCCATGGTGAGCTAGCTACTCTGAATTTCCTGCTTGAACCTTAGTGTTGGAGTCAATGAGGGACTGCAGGAGGAAGTAGGGGATGCTGAGCTTCTAAGGTGCTGGAGTGTCCATCCCATACCTTAATTCATGAAGTATTCTAAAGTGGTAACCAAAGACAATGTTGTATGTCCCATCACAGGAAATATATTTGATTATTTGGTAGCTAACCTCATCCCAAGGATATAGTATGCTAGCCCTTCTAATTCCATTTTTATCCTCCACAGGGTTTTCATTGTTTTGGAAAAAGTTTTTCTTAGCAGCCTAGCCAATTGGTTTCTCATCCTTACTCCAAGGTAACCCAAGAGGAAGGGTAGTGACCCTACTAATAAATTCAGGAGTTATCTCCATGGAAAATCCTCTAAAGGTGACAGTGGCATGTGTTCTGGTGTGAGGGACCATAGAGTGGGAAAATTCTTGAGCTATTTCCTCATCAAACCCTCAGAATTTCTCAAAAAAGTTCATCCAATTTTCTCTTGTGAATATGTCCACTACCTAGGGATGTGCATGGAGCCTGGAGGAGTTGGTGGGCTCCTTCCTCATAAATCCTCCTATCATTTTGTTTATGCCCCTTTGGGAAACCAAATGTGGTGATGGAGACAACAATTTTTTAGAAAAACAGAGAAATATAGGAGACTATGTTTAAAAAAAAATAAGCAGAAATTCCTTTATGTATTTTCTCCTCCTAAAGGGTTTATCTCCTCCTCAAATTGAAACCACTGCTTGTAGATATTGATATTCAATGGGGGCATGCATGAAACCTACCTCCTCAGATCGAAAATTGTGCTAAAACCCGTGTTTTCTCCCTTCAAACAACTCACTACCCCTCTTGTAGAAGCCTTTTGTCCCTCTTCTAGAATTCTTGTAGGTGCTCTTGTAGAACCTATAAGTGCTTCTATAGAAAACACCAAGAGCAGGAATATGGGAATGATCAATGGAGAACGATGGTTATGAGGTTGTGGGGGCACAAAGAAATTGTTGTAGCTGAGTTTTGAGGAGAGAATGAAGGAAAAGGTGGTGAGAGTGCTTGGAGAAGAGTACTTATTTCCCTTTATGGCTATTTCCGGTGATGGAGGGTGAGCTAGTAGAGTATACGTTGGCTATATTTGGACCATTGGTCCACACCTTCCTTGTCATCATGGCCCCTCCTCGTAATCATCCCTCATGATTGCATCAGAGTTCACACTTCCTCCACTACATGTCCTTGACATCTTTCTTGAGTTGACTGTGCACACGTGTGGGTAACATCTTCGGATGAGTGGAGTCAACTAAATGAAGGTGGCCAAGTTAACTAGCCACCTTTCCCTCGTTCAACCTCAACCATCTCGTTACTTTTGCACGCCTTCTAATTACACAAATGTAAACAAAGGAGTGGGTTAGTTACTTACCTGAGATCCAAATGTATTCGCTGTGAGGTGTTGTGGCTCTCTCTCTCTGTTGCATCCTTTGCTTATTTTCATGCATGTTGTCTGCTTGCTGATGTGTGGTTGTGTCTTGTGCAGGTTCTTCTCTAGATGGATCTGAGCTTCAGATGTCTTCTTCAACCTTCATGTTTGCACTCTCTTGCTGCTGATGCTGGATTTTAATGGGATCAATTGCTACAGGAATTCCTACAGGAGCTCCTGTAGCGGCTTCTCCCTTTGAAACTTCAGCTTCTTTTTGTGCTTGGAGCTATGAGGATGATGCCAGAGATGTAGATAGATATGGAGAGGTAATAGGTAGACTTCAGGTGAGGTGAATGGTGTTGTTTCCTTTCTTATTTTTTGTTTTTTTCTTTTCCTGAAAAACTGTTTTTTCTGTGTTTTTCTTGGACAGGAAGAAGAATGATGCTTGGGGTGTGATGCAGGCTCGAAAATGTTGGCAAGGAGGTTTGAAGACTGTAGGAGGGTTTATAGGTTCTTGATGAAGCTTCCCTGTTCCTCAAATTTCCTTTTATACCCATTTCTAACTCTCTATAATTCTTACAGGAGCCTCCTGTAGAAAACACAGTTCTTGAAAAAGAAGCACAGTGAAGTGAGAGAAATGCCAAGAATGATGGAGAGAGGTGTGGGAAGGTAGGATAGGTGCTGGTGTTGGTTTCAGGGCTCCCTTAGCACCTTCTGCTACTTCATGTAGTCCTCCTGCAAACCTGCAATGCAAATGAAAATTCATTTTTCTTCTTTTCTTTTTCCTCTTTTTTAAAAAAAAAAACTAAGGTGCCTCAAGGAGGTTTTCACCCTAATTTCCTACCCTGGGCACCTCCAAGGGAGGTTTTCACCCAGGGATCTTATTTGTCTCTCTTTCTTTTGACATCACTAGGCCGCCTTAGAAGAGGTTTTCAACCCAATGATGGGACTCAAGCTCCTCATGGAGATTTTCACTTGAGTCCTTATTTTTTTTATTTTTTTCTCTTCAGTGAGTGGGTGAAGTGGATGATAAGACATGTTCCACTACCATCAATGTCTTATTCAAATCTTCAATGAACTCTCGCTTGGAAAGGGGTTTCTTGTATACTTTCAACCAATGTCCATTGACAAGCATGGGGATGGCTTCATCATCAATGGTTCTGATCATAACTAAACCATTGTCATTGCATTTCTCCACAGTGTAGGGTCCCAACCATCTTGTCCTTAGCTTGCCCTTGAAATCTTTGTATCTTGAATCATAAAGTAGTACTCAATCTCCCTTTTGGAATTGCTTCTCCTTGATATTTTTGTCATTTCATATCTTTCTCTGAAGCTGAACTACCTCTGTATGGAGAAAGGCCTACATTTTGTGTTCATCCAATCCATTGAGCTGAAGTAATCTTTCTTTCTGTGCATGGATGAGGTCTAGGTCCATTTGAGCTGCCATCCTTAGGGTATTGAATTCAAATTTATTGACAGCAAAGCCTTCTTCCCATAGATCAGCTCATAGGGTGTGAACCCTGTGGTGGTCTTCCATGTTGTGTTGTAGGCCCAAGTGGCCTCAACTAATCTATCCGCCCAGCCTTTTCTGCTGTTGCTCACTACCTTTGTCAGGATCCCTTCCAATGCTCTACTAGTGACCCCCACCTGCTCATTGGCTTGTGGATGGTAAGGGGTGGAAGTCCTGTGCTTGATTCTATGATGTGTGAGCAGGTCTTCCATCAAATTGGAAGTGAAATGACTACCTTGATCTATGACCAACTCTCTTGGATACCCAAACTTGTAGAATATGTTTTCTCTCAGAAAATCAGCTACTTTTTCCTTTGTCGCTGCTTTGATTGCTTTTGTCTCTGCCCACATTGTCAGGTAATCGGTGCACACAATGATGTATTGTTTATGCTTTGAAGGAGAGCTAATAGGACCCACAAAGTTGATGCCCCACTTCTCAAATGGCTCAAAGGTCGCTTGAGGTTACATAAGCATAGCATCCTTTGGAGTAGGTTTCCCCATTCTTTGGCACCGATCACACTCGCTGATATATCTCCTCACATCCTGATGAAGAGTGGGCCAGTAGTAGCCTGCTTGCAATATCTTGAAGGCAGTTCTTTTTGCGACAAAGTGACCTCCACAAGGCCTGTCATGATAGGTCAGGAGGATTTCAAAGACTTCCTCCTCCCTAACACATCTTCTCAAGATCTGATCTGTACCAAGTTTGAAGAGATTGCCCCCATTCCAGGTGAAAGGGGTGTTTTTCCTTACTATCTTGCTCTTCTCTTTTGAGGACAAGTGTGGTGGGAACTGTGCTAAAACCAAGTAGTTTTCTATATCGACAAACCATGGAGAGAGTACTGAGATAGTAAACATATGTTCATCTAGCATTTGGTCATCCACCATTCCTTGTTCACCTGCAAGCAAATTTACTGTAGACAAAAAGTCAGCAACAACATTTTCTTTACCAGGATTATCAATAATGGTCAAATCAAACTGCTGCAGTAAAAGCAACCATATAATGATGTGAGCATTTACATCTGGTTGTTTCATTAAATATCTAATTGGAGCATGATCAGTGTGCATAAAGGTTTGATAGCCTGTGATATAATGTCTGAATTTTTTTAAGGAATGCACGACAGCTAGGAGTTCCTTCTCAGTCACTGTATAGCTTAACTCTGCTTTTGATAAGCTTTTGCTTATAAAGTATATGGCATATGGTAAATTTTCATCAATCTATCCTAAGGCTGCTCCTATTGCTTTGTTCGAGGCATCTGTGTGAATGTGGAAAGGTAGGGCCCAGTTTGGGCCTTTCAGAATTGGGGTAGTCACTAGCTTGCTCTTCAAGGTATCTAAGGCTTCTTGACAGTTTTCCAACCATAAGAACTCAACATCTTTGCCTAAGAGGCCAAATAAAGGAGAGGCTAGCTTGCTGAAATCTTTAATGAATCTCCGATAATACCCAGCTAAGCCTAGGAAACTTCTAACTCTCTCACTTTTTGAGGAGGTGGGACCCTTTGGATAATGGCAATTTTGTTGGGGTCCACCTGCAGTCCTTGTTGAGATATTGTATGACCTAGCATGGTCCCTTCAGTCATCAAAAATTCACATTTTTCCAAACTGAGGGATAGGTTCATCTCAATACACTTGTATAGAACTTTTCCTAGATTAGATAAAGCTTCCTGAAAGTTAGAACCATAAGGATTAAAGTCATTCATGTATATCTCTACTGCATCATGAACTAATTCAGAAGATATACTCAGTGCCGCTCTTTGGAAAGTGGTTGGAGCATTACACAAACCCAAAGGAAGGACCTAGTGTGCAAAGGTACCCCAAGGACAAGTGAAAGTGGTCTTATCTTGGTCTTCTGGGCTGATCTAAATCTAATTGTACCCGCTAAACCCATCTAGGAAAGAGAAAACCTTTTTCCCTGTTAGACCGTCTAACACTTGATCTATGAAAGGTAAATGAAAATGGTTCTTTTTAGTGGCTTTGTTCAATTCCCGATAGTCGACACAGATTCTCCACTTAACATTTTTCTTGGGCACTAGCACTAAAGGAGAGACCCATTCATTGACAGAGATGGGATAGATGAATCCTGCATCAAGCAATTTCTACAGTTCTTCCTTAACAATATCTTTAAGTACTGGATTCATCCTCCTTTGAGGCTGCCTAACTGGCTTGCAATCCTCCTTGATGTTATATGATGACTGCATACTGAAGGGTGCACTGCTTTCATCTCCTTATAACTCCAAGCGAAGGCATCTAGGTGTTTCCTCCGCAGGCTACACAGTTCCTTCTCCTGGGAAGTGGATAGGGATGGATTGATTTTCAAGGTTCTTTTTGGGCCGAACTCTACATTATTAACAAGGAGATGAGTGGAGTCAGCCATGCAGAGATCAGTTGAGGGATTGTTTTGGGTTTCTCTTACTATGTCCTCTAATGGTGATACACTGGGAGGTGGATTCTAAATTAGATTTTCAATCATATCATCCTCATCTTGCGGTTTTTCCCCCATGGCGGTTTCTAATGTACAAGGTGGTGCAAAATAGACTTCATCCTCATCTTCCTCCTCCAACTAGATAGGTAGATCATGCTCTAACAAGGGTTGGGTAGAAGGATATAGGATTAACTACTTGGACATATGCCCATTATTTATGGCCATGTTCCCAACTCGAAAGTTGATGTAGGCATCGGCAGTAACCAACCAGGGTCTTCCCAGAATGAGAGGATATCTAGTGAGCTTTGCCTTTGGCTAGAGAGCTAAGAAATCAACAGGGTACTCCCAAGAATCAATGGAGACCATCACATCTTCCACAATCCCCTCGGGGGTCATGGTGGAGCGATCTGCAAGCTGTAACATGGTTGTGGTCTTCCTCAAGGAGCCCTGGAGGTTGAGTTTGAGCATTGTGTCCTTTGTCATCACATTAATGGCATCTCCCAAATCAATCAAGGTGTGTGAGATCATGGTGCCATTGATGTGGACATCAACTACTGGGCTTCCAGGGTCCAGATATTTTGGACAGATTACCTGCCCTAACATCAAGTCAGACAGCTGCCCTATGACATTGATGGTTGGGGCATCTTTCTTGCACCTTACTGGGTGCCTAAAGCACTTCTCTTTTATCAACATATTTTAGATAGGCACATATTTTATGGATTGGAGAAGTGGTATCTTCACACATAAGTGTTTCAATTCTCCCAGGAGTTCAATTTCTTCTAGGGTAGGCTGGACTGTTGCGGATAGTCTCTAAAAAAAGGGTGGATTTTCTTTCCTCTTTATCTTCCTCAACCTCCGTGGGTGGAGGCAAGCTATGTGGGAGAACTTTACTAGATCGCAAGTTAATTTCCTGAATCTCCACAGCATAAGTCAGGCATGATGGTTCCCCATTATACACTTGCTGAGCCTGTCTGTTGTCCGGGTTCAGATTTGGCTGGGCAGGCATTTGGGGTTGCTTTGGTGGAGCAGGAGGTAACAGTTGTGGTTGGGCAGGTGGTGGAGGCAAAAGAGCGAGAGGAGAGTTGTATTGGGGCCTCCACCCCTAATGAGATGTATTCCACTGAGGTTGCGGCTGAGCATAGGATTGAAATGAATGGGTGGCTGGTTGGGCATGATATGGAGATGTGAAGGACCAAGGAGGAGGTGTGGACTAGGAAGGATGAGCAGGGGGACCCAAGAAGGTATGGAAGTGACTTGGTTGGGGTTGTAGTATGCCTGTGATGTCCCTTGCATCGCCTGCTAATATGGTCTAGGTCCATGTGGCCTCCTTTGGTTTATGTAATAGAGATGTTTAGTGACTCCATTAGTGCCTTAATATATAGCTTTAAGTCTAGGTAAGGAAGGGCACTTGTCTGTAGAATGATTTTCTTCACATACTAAACAAACCTTTATAGAGTTCAATGGGCATTCATTCCTAGGATGCCTCCTAGTGCATCTAGGGAAAAAAATGGCCAAAGCCCTCTCTGCTTCCTCTTGTTTCCTTTTGATATGTACGGTATCAATTTGCATGGCAAGAGTCTACAACATCTCACTCTTGAAGTCTTCCAACATGTTTCCAATTTCTCCTTTAATGGATGAGTTAGAGGAAGAGATAATGGCTATGGGTTGACTCCCCCTACCTTTCTTTCTGGCTGCTCTAGAATGGTTTCTAAAAACAGTGTTTATGTCTTCATAGGACAGTTGGTAGATGTCTTCCTCGACCAGTAGATGGAGGGTGTCTAAAATATCTTCTCGAATTCCCCTGAGCAGGACCAACTTTAGAGACTCGGAGTCAAGTGTACACCTGGCCCTTTTGTAAGTGAGCTGGAACCTCTCTTCATAATCTTCCAAGGACTCATCGCTTCCTATAGTCATTCGGAAAATTTCTTCTTTAGTATATTTTGACCTACAATAGTCTCGATACTTGTTGTTAAAGGCTTGCTACATTTGAGCCCAAGTTGTGATGATATTGCCAGGTAATCCCATGAACCAACATGGTGTTGCATCCTTGAGAGTAGAAGGGAATAGCTTCAACTTTTGCTTATCCTTTGCATAGTCAAACAAAAAGGTGTCAGGATCTTCTGTAGTTAGACCATGGAAATAAGGTAGGGTGGAAGGGCTTATATTCTTCATTTTGGTGTCCCCATTGGTCTCCCGAATGGGAACGGTACCCTCTATTCTCTCTCCATTCCCCCTAGCATTTCTGTTTTCAGCCATTGGCCCCAAAGGAATGTTTTCTTCTTCTTCTTCCCCTATAGGTTCTTCAAATATGTCTTGTTGTTCACCTAAGAGTTTTTCTTGATCGCAACAACCGAAGAAGAGAGAAGGTTGACTGTGTGAAGCAGTGGGGGCATTGGGCATAAATTTTCCTGAGTTATCTCTATTCCTACGAGGCATGAAAGGAAATATTTTTGGTTGGTTTTTGTTTCTTTTTCCCCACACTGATAGTACCTGCAAAACTAAAATTTATTGAACAAAAAAAATTGCAACTAACTGAAATGAACTTGCTGAAATGGAAATTTGCAGAATTGAAAAGGAAAGCAAGGAAATGCAGCACTTGAAAGAAAAGAAACGACTAGTCTACTTTTGCTAAAATAAACTATTAGCAGAATTTTGCAATAGAAAATAGAAGAAAGCAGTAATCATAGAATACTCTGACGCTTCCCCAGCAACGGCGCCAAAAAGTGGTGAGCACCAGTATTTCAGCAATAATGTTGCAACTCTTGGACTGCCTACTTTACTCTTATCAACCTGGTAGTCCGTAACAAACTTGGAAGCGTCGGTGATGTATGGACAAGTACTAGTTCTTACTGCAAGTTGTCACTTGGTCAGCTGGCACAAGATCACTAGGAGCTCAAGCCAACTTCTATGGATTCCAGAAGAAGCTTTATATGTGGTAGAAGGAAATAAATATTATTCTACAGATGTTATTCTAACTGCAAAAAGGAGAAATTTGAAATGTAAAGCAAAACTAGTAAACCCTAATTAACCAACTAATTCTACTTTTGCAGAAAGCACTATGAAAAAACATGAAAGGAATGCCATTATCTACTCAAGGAAGTAAACAACATCTAACTATGCTATTTTTGGAAGTAAATAAGTAAAAAACATATTTTTGGATTTTCATGTATTTTTATGTGAATTTGACATGCATGTAATTTATTGTGTGTGAGTGTGGCAGCGAATAGGTGGTGTTGGAGGGTGGTTTTGGAACTTGAGAGGATGTAGGATGGTGTGGATGGGTCCTAAGAGGTCTCAGGTGGCCTTCTGGAGGCTTTTCCCACACTTGGCCTTCAAAAGAAAGCCTATAGGAAAATCTACAGGAGGAAAACAATGTTCTACAGGAGGAGGCCGAGAGCAGTTTTCACTGTTTTGAAGGTGTGAGAGTGGGTGGAAAAAGTGGATGAAGGTTGGAATGAGGTGTTAGGGTGCATATGGTCTACCATGAACCACCAGGAGAGAGAAAGATGATTGGATTTGCTCAAGGAGAAAGGAAGAAGTTTTATGGAAAATGCAGGAAACTAAAGCAGAATTAGGGTGAGACTTGGGTGACCTATAGGGCATGGATCAGATGGAGGATGGGATAGCTGATAGGCTAGCTTTCTACTAGAAGAGACCTGCTGCAAAGGAACTGACAGTCAACCAACAAGATCAACCCAAGAATGGACTAAGCGCATCTAGAAAAACAGAGTTTTGCATCAAACTAGTCTAAACTATGATCTATGAAAGGAAATGCTGAGAAATGCTGCAAGAAAGGAAAGCATGAAAGAAGGCTATTGTAAATAAAGAAATGAATATGATGAAGAAGTTCTGAAGCAAAGCAAGACTAGACTATTAACCACTAAAAAGTTGCAAATAATAGAAGTCCTATGAATGAGGAAAATTTATGTTTTTGGGGCAACAAGAGGGTCTTTGCCTCAAATCATGGTCCCAAAGGGAGGAAGAGAAGCCAAGGCACTATTTCTAGCCTTTTGAATCTTTCCTTTATCACTAATTAACCTGTTAGAGAAAGCACAAATGGAAGCAAACTACTGAATCATTAAAAGCAACCTATTCTTAACCATAAAAGAAATACATCTAACAGCAACCTAATCTACAAACTGAAATAAAACATACAAATACAAGTAAAGAGGAGATTGGTTACTTGGATTGGGCCCTAACCCAAGAGATTCAACCCTCTGAGGTAACTCAGTGCTAGCTCAAAAAGGATTCCATCTTTATTATCAAAACAATAACAAGATTACATGAAATTGTCTCAAAAATAATGAGCTCAAAATTGGAGCAGAGTTTACATAAGAAAAAATTCAACAAAAATATGACCCTAGTGAGGCCCTATGCCTCTCTACTTATACAACTGAAGCTACCAACAGCGTCCTTAAAATCAAGGAGGCTTGGCTTCCGAAACTCGAGATAATCATCAGTCATCCTCCACTTGCTCGGCTGCCTTCTAGTGCATGACTTGGTTGCTTGTACTCCAAGCTAAATGAAGGGGAATTTGAAGTGAGGAGTAATAAATGAGGGGGATTCCCTCCTATAAGTCCTCTCCTTTGTCCACTTCAAGTTATTGCTGCCATTTGTCCACTGGATCGTTGAATTTGACCTCACAATTCATCAGTAATCTGCATTAAACACATGTTAGACCACATGGTATCATAACTAACTCAACTCACTCCATAAGCATAAGTATAATCAAAAAATCATACAATAAACTAAGAGAATGGTTGATTTGACTAGGTTAGGAGGTAAAATGAGCCCATATAATTACCCATTTATGAGGGTCATCACTAAGTGCACAAGAATGTAAGAGAGCTAGAATGAACAAGAGCTGAGCTAAAAACTGTCAAAAGTTGTGAATTGAACAAAGGTTATGAATTGTTTCTCTGATGCCTTTTTATCATTGATGTCTAGTCTCTTCCTTTCCTTTTCCTTTTCCTTTCATTTTCCTCTAATTTCTCTCTAATTTCCCTTACATGCATATTTGTGTCTCTTCATCTCCCTTTTCTCTTATTTTCCTTTATTTCCTTAATTAAATTCCATTTATTGCCATCTTTGCCTTTTGCCAATTTCCATAGCCATTAATAAACCGCAAGTGATACCCACTATAATGTTTACCCACCATTCAACTTGGAATATGTGTCCCATGACCTTGGTTTTATTTTATTTACATGAAAGGTCAACTAGGGGTTGTTACATCGTTCATCCTTTATACAACTCCTTTCTACTAAGGTGTCTATGAAATTGTCTTTTGCCTTGTTATACACACTTCTTATAAAATTCTTCGATTTCATTCCCACATAATTCCACACCATTATCTGTCATCAACATTAATTTTATTTTATGTGTATTTTTCCAGAAGAGCCTTAAACTCTTTGAACTCATTAAAGACTTTGGGTTTCCTCCTAAGGAAATAAATCCATGTATTCTTTGAGAAGTCATCTATAAAGGAGACATAGTACATAGATATACTTGGAGATGGAATTGACACAGGTACAAACACATCACTATGCACCAACTGTAATATTCCATTTGACCTTGTAGAACCAGAGGATAATATTACCCAATTATGCTTCCCATATAAACAATAGCTATAGAAACCAAAATCTAGAGAACAATTAAACATACCTTCTACCATACCATTACCGTGTAATACTCGAAGGCCTTTCTCTCCAATATGTCCTAGTATTTGATGCCATACCATTTTTTCCATATGTTGTAGGATTTTTTCTTTCTTTTGCTCTACTCTCAAGAACAATGAAATTGTTGCACCCATCACTAATAGTACTTCCTAACAAATTATACAGAGTTCCAATTCTAAATCCCCTTAAGAATACCTTTACTCCTTGAACCATCCCGAGGTATCCTTTTCAAACATTGTTTTTTCACTTGCATTGCTCATATTGCTTATATAAATCAAATTTCTATCTAATCCTAGGATGTACAGAACACCACTAAGTGTTATAATCCTTCCATCCATGAGCTTCAACTTGAATTTTCCTCATCCTATGATTCTGGTTGTTGAGTCATCTCTTAAAAAAAATCACCAGCATCGAATATTTCATAGTTGCAAAACCACTTCCTATGAGGATTCATCTAAAAGGATGCCCTTGAGTTGACCAACCATGCCTCATGATCTACATGTGTAGTTGAAGAAGCCAAGTACACATTCTCTCCTTCATTTGAGGAGGTTTTTGCTTCTATAGAAGGAGCATCTTCAAATCCATTCCCTTTATCAACAATTTTGGATCTATAATCTTTCTTATAATGCCCTTCTTTTCCACATCTCCAACATACCTCTATGAACTTTCTTAGAGATTTAGATCTCCCACCTGAGGACTTGTTTTTTTTTTTTTTATCTTGGGAGCATCCTCTTATAGACAAGACATCTCCATTCTAGATTTCCATGGTTTTCCATCTCATCTCCTCCAATAAGAAGCCGATATTATTTCATCGAAGCTTAAAGTAGTTGCATTACTACTTATGGCAACAACTAGACTATCCCATGAGTTGGTAGACAACATAAAAAAATGATGCACTTATCCTCACCTGAAATTTTAATATCAACAAATAATAACTAACTTACCACAACATTGAAAGTGTTCACATGCTCTGTCACTGAGTCTTCATCCTTCATCCTTAGGCTAAACAACTTTTTCTACAGGAACAATTTGCTTACTAGGGACTTAGACTAATACAAAGCCCCTAACTTGTCCCGCAAAGCCTTTGTTTTAGCTTCCCTTGAAACATTTAATAATACTGAATATGAGAGACACAATTATATTGTGTTCTTTTTCTTTCAATTCAACTTGGCCCAGTCTTCTATTGACATCCCCCTCAATGCAAAACCTATATCTACAATGATCCACTCACCTTTGTCCAACAAATCTTCCATTTTAAGCTTTCATAGCTCAAAACTCTGCCCATTAGATTTCTTGATCTCTATCTTTGAACTTCTCCCCATTTCCTTTCACTACAAGAATCACTTTCACAAATCCCCTGTTGTAACAGGGTCTACCACAAGCTCAAGACATACCTCCTAGCCACAAAGGCATCCCCTTGAAGCCAAAATTACTCTGATACCAAATGTAGGTTTTAACCCTATACAATTAATTGTTGCAAATATAATCTTAATAAAAAAAACAAGATACAATGACAAACACACACATAAACATAGAGATTTTATCTCGGAAACCCAAAAATGTTAAAACCAACAAGATTTTCAATATATATTCCTCTATATAGAATTACAATACAATGTATATATCCCACAACAACCATGAGTTGTCAATACATTTACCCTAGATTAGAATACAACCATAGTTCCTTACCGAAACTACGAAATGGGCAAAACCACCATGCACCACAAAATTGCTTTTAGCAAAACCATGTGTCGAAAACCACCAATTAAACAGATGCAGATAATTGCCCCATTTTTTTTAGGGGGCCCCACCCTTGAAACCTTGCACAAAGGGGCTTACATGCCCGCCCGCTTGCCCGCTCGCCCTCTTCAAACCCCCAAACATGAAGGACTACTATCCCCATTATGCATCACACATTGTACAGTGTGTAGAGATAGTCATACAAAAAATATAACACAAACACAATAATAAAATCATCTTAAATTATTAGATAATAATCGTGAAAATGAATGAGCAAATTTGTGTAAACCCTTTACAAAATTAAGCCCAATAATTTCCTATTAAAAAACACTTATACCAACACCAAAATAATAATTAAAAAAAAAAAACATCCATAGAAATTTTAAAT
>APFE030767583.1:274114-337656 GCA_000404065.3 Pinus taeda | reverse complement strand
ATTTCATATTAGTTAATTAATTTAAACTATTAATGGTTCTTAATATATTTAGTTTTTTTTGTATCTTATTTATTAATTTTTGTGCAGTTCTTTGCGTATTAATTTTATTGTAATTCATATAAATTAATTTTGATGAATATAATTTTCTAATATAAAACTATTATACCTGTTCCTTAAATTAATTGTTATTATTGTAATATTTTTCCTTCTTTTTTTTTCCTTTTTTTTTTGTTTCTTTTTTTATTTTTATTTTTTTTATTTATTTATTTTTTTATTTTTTTATTTTTTATTTTTTTTATTTATTTTTTTATGTTTGGACATTTAAAAAAAATTAAAATAATAATAATAATTTCATTATAATTTATTTAATTCTTTTTAATTTTTTTCACATTTTGGAATTTATTTATTGCTTGATTTACTTATTATTAATTATTTTAGAGGAAATATTAAAATAATAATAATAATTGTGAGGTTTTGATTAACTATTAAATTTCATTTTTAATTTATTCTTTTAATTTTTTTCAACTATTTGAAATTATTAATTTTTTATAATAATAGTATTATTATTATTATTATTAAATTTCCTTTATCTTGGTCAAACTAGCCGTTATCATGTCATTTCTAGCTGTTATCTTTTAGCCGTTGAGTCATGGATTCTCCGCCCTCTCTATATAATGTGCTAAATGAGATCTGCTCTTTCAACTTGTCTTGACGATGAACCACACTGGATGGTTCAAAAAGCGTCGACATAAGTTTTTCTATGTGATTTTTGCCGAAGTTTCTTCAAAAAAAGAAAAGAAATATTTATAATAGAAAAAATAAAAGAAGTATTTATAATCTAAAATAAAATATATAAATTGCAATTAGGTTAAACGATTTATTTTTAATAAGAATTTGTTTTTTTCCTAAGACGCTAAATTAAAAAGAAGAAGAAGTTAAAAATGATATTGGGACGAGTGTAAATCTTTAAATATGACCTCAATTAACAAAAAAATGTTAATGTAATAAAAATAATAAAATTTAATTTGTTATATTTAGATTTTGTTATTAACTTCTCAATAGGCTTTGTTACAATCATGGGCCAATACCATGGCTTTTCAATACTACAAGTCCAGAAACATAACTTATTTCACAACCAAAATATTTTACAACAATATGACAAGATTCTTGACCATGGATATTCACCCCACATTACAATAAATATTATTAACTTGTAAAAAATAGTCTTTGTTACAATACCATGGGTCAATACCGTGGATTATCAATACAACATGCCCACAAGAACATAAATTATTTCACAATCAAATATTTTATAACAAGATAACAAGGTTGTTAACCATGGGTATTCACCCTCACTTTACCATGGATATTAACTTGTAAATCCGCTTTGTGACATTGTCATGACTTATCAATACTACATATCAAAAAACCATAACTTATTTCATAGTAAAAATATTTTGTTTTAATTTAATTTTACAACATTTTTTTAATTGAATCTAAAAGAGAAAATGTTACAATTTGAAATATATCTAAACTCTCTATCCTCACGACTACTAAAAATATTCCCATAGAAATTAAATTAAAGTTTTAATAAAATTAAGCTAAGATGAAGTTCTTTATATGTATATAAAGAATCGACATAGATCCATCTTAGCTAAGGATCTCAGGGATGAGAGAAAAGGATCATAGGGATGAGAGCAAGCAAATTGACTAATTATAATAGATTAAATATAGTGCATGATTTTTTAAAGTTTTTCATTATTTTATTTTCTTTGACATGATTGATCCAAAATATAAGTTTAATATTTTACAACCAATACCATGGTTTATCAATACGACAAGTCCAAAAACCATAACTTATTTCACAACTAAAATATTTTACAACAATACAACAAGATTCTTAAGTGTGATATTCACCCCCACATTACGATTGATATTATTAACTTGTAAAAAATAGCCTTTGTTACAATACCACACGTTAATATCATGGATTATCAATACCACATGCCCAAAAAAACATAAATTATTTCACAATCAAAATATTTTATAACAATACCACATGCCAAAAAAAACATAAATTATTTCACAATCAAATATTTTATAATAATATGACAAAATTGTTAACCATGAATATTCACCCTCACTTTACCATGGATATTAACCTGTAAATTTGTTTTTTTACAATACCATGGGCCAATATCATGGCTTATCAATACCACATGCAAAAAAAACCTATAACTTATTTATAGTAAAATATTTTTTTTTTAAATTTTTTAACATTTTTTAATTGAATCTAAAAGGGAAAATGTCCTCACGACTACTAAAATTCCCATAGAAATTATAATGGTTTTAATTAAATTAAGGTAAGATGGATCTATGTGTTTTATTATATATATATTATATATATATATAGAGAGAGAGAGAGAGAGAGAGAGAGAGAACCGACATCAATGCATCATAGCTAAGGATCCAAGGGATGAGAGCAAGCAAATTGACTAATTATAATAGATTAAATATAGTGCATGATTTTTTAAAGTTTTTCATTATTTATTTTCTTTGACATGATTGATCCAAAATATAGATTTAATATTTTACAACCAATTAAGTTTTTCTAATTTATATAATTTCTTCAACACAATACAATGTGATCAAATTTAAGAGAGAGTTGGGGAGGGGGTGGAGAGAGGGAGTGAGACGGTGAAAAAGTTGGAGGATAGAGAGAGACAAAGAGAGAGTGATGGGGGGAGAGAGAGTGAGGTGGGAGAGAGGGAGCGAGAGGAAGGAAGAGAGAGGAGAGAGAGAGAGAGAGATGGAGTTGGAGTGGAAGAGAGAGGGAGGAAAGAACAAAGACATAGAGAGATAAAGGCGGAGAGAGAGAGGAGTGAGAAGGGAGAGATGGAGAGAGAGTGAGGGAGAGAGGAGTGAGAAGGGAGAGATGGAGAGAGAGTGAGGGAGAGAGGAGAGGAGGGAAGAGAAAGAAGAGGAGAGGATAGAGATAGGGAGGGAAGGGGAAGGAAGAGAGATGGAGACATAGAGATGGAGAAGGACAGGGAGGGGGAGAGATAGTGATAGAGTTGGACGGAAGAGAGGGAGAGAGAGGGAGAGTGATTTTGGGGGGAAGAGATAGAGTGAGGTGGGAGATAAGGGATAGAGAGGAAGGAAGATAGAGATGAGGAGAGAGAGAGAGAGAGATGGAATTGGAGGGGGTAGGAGAGGGACGAAACAAGAAAAACATAGAGGGAGAAAGGTGGAGAGAGAGAGGGGGTGACAAGGGAGCCATGGAGAGAGAGTGAGGGGGAGAGGAGAGTGGGAGGGAATAGAGAGAAGGATATAGATAGAGAGGGAGAGAAGGGGAAGAGAGAGATAGACAGAGAAGGGGAAGAGAGGGAGAGAGAGTGTGTGTATGTTTGGGGGTGAGATAGAGAGAGGGAATAACAAAGAGATACAAATACAAACATAGATATTATATAGTATTATATAACCAACCTAGATCCATATTAACCCTATAACTATCAAGTGTCGAGAGGTATCCAATCTCTTGAGGTGAAAACATTTCCTCAAGTTTTGCATTAGAAAAAAAAATTCACCTCGAGAGATTGGACCCCCCTCAACGCTTGATAGATCCGGAGTTAAGATGGATGTAGGTCGGTTAATATGAAATTAAAGTAGCTTTTATTTGATATTATAGTCTTAAAAATTAAAATTTCCCTTTAAATTAATTTGAAATTAGAACTAGATCCAATTAGATTCAATGAATAGATTTCTAAAAAATACATAAAATAATTTTTTTTATTAAAAAATATATTTTTAAAATCACAAATTATTAGAGATACATAGTGCAAAGTTGGCTCACCTATACACCATGTGAGGATGAATAAGTGTTTAAGGAAGAATAACCTTTCAACCAATCTTTAACAACCTTTCAATCCTCTATCACTTGTAAATTTAGATTGCTTGACACAATTAAGACAATTAACATAAAAACTTGATTCATATTATTGTAGTACTTGTTAGGTAGTTGTATTTTTATTCTTAGACTAAATTAGTCATTCATGTTAGTCATTTTTAGTTGTATTACTTATTAGCTAGTCATATATTTTAACCTGTGACTAAATTAGTGATTTATGTTAGTCGTTTTTAGTTTGGTCACTTAAGGTTGCTCTTTTTTTGTAGTATTTCACTTGGAAAAGCTGTGGTGACTAACTTTTTTAGTCACCTAGTCACTAATTGCTCATTTTCTACTAGTGCTTGTTGCTCTATTTTGGAAGGGGGTCCAAATAGTGCTATCACAACTTTACCTTTATAAATCTATACTCTCTTGCCTTTATCTCTTGTTGCCCTAACCTTTGACATTTCCTCCCTCCTTTCCTCATGTTGTTTTACAGATAAATCTTCTTCTTAAAAAAAGCGAGAAACCCTCAAGAGATGCTTCTTGCTTAGAATGATATATTTATCATGCAAGCTAGGCATGATGACTTTTATGGGCTTGAATCTCTCACTGTTAAACTTACCCACCCTCCATGCTTGGCATATTTGTCCTTGCCATAACAACTTGTCTTTCAAGAAGTCCCTTGCAAGGTCAAGAGTACATTCATTTTTCCCATAGTCTTTCACCCCTTTAATAGCTATGTTTGTTGCTTTATTTTGTCTTTCCTTGCTTTCTTTATCTTGCATGTTGTCAACCCGAATGTTTGTTTCTCCTTACCTATAAGCAGAATTGCTAATAATTTGAGCCCAAGTTTTGGAAACTTTTGTGGAATCTCCTTTCCTTTCTTCTCTTACTTTCTCTTCATGGTTGTCTATTTAGGCAACCACTTTCCCTTTGTCTTGGGATGGTTTCACATTCACCACCTCAGTACTTTCCACTACAGATTTCTTTATGTTTTGCACATCCACCTTTATGCGTTGCCATTGTCTTCCCTATCAAGAGAGCTTCCTGTAGCAATGCCACTTGTTCTTTCAAAACTTTATTGCTTTCTGCTAAAGCCTTGTTTTCAGTTGTTATTATATGAATTTTATGATTTCTTTCCTGCTATTTAGCTTCTAAAACCTCCAACCTTTGTTTTGCATTTAACAATTTTTTCACATAAAGATCAGATGACTAGGTGAGAGGTGTGGATGTGGGACTATAGAAGGCATAATCATCAATGACTTTTCCTATGGGCTTGTTCTTGCCACATGCCTGCAGAGGGGACTTGTTTGAATGCTTATTGCGAAGGGATTAAGTACTTTCCCTTTGAGACCATTTTTTCCTTGTCTGCTCCCATTTTAGACGAGCTAATCTTCATTTTAAAATGCCTCAATATTGTTTGGTATTGACCCAAACTCACTTCCTAGCTTTGGTGGATGAGGTAATTTTCCCTTGTCCTAAATCATTTGTTTCCACAGGTTCTGAAATTTCTTGTTCCGTTGTAATGTTTGAATGCATTTCTAGTTGATTCGATTCTCTAGTGCTTGAAACAACGAATTTTGTGGGAAACAACCATGTTTAGGCCAAAAACACAACTAGAAAGTGAGGCCTATGCTTTATTCTATTTCTTTAGTTATGAGAATATAAATACAAAAAAGGGTATTCACTATAGAGTTGACAGTGACATTGTGACATAAATGGTTGCCTCTTAATTTTGGATCGACCAACTACCTAGAGGGATCAAATCTTTTTTCTTTTCACTCTAAAAAGTTTTGCATCTCAAAAGATTTGAGCCCTCTCCACCCTTGGTAGATCTAGAGTTAAAATGCATTTAAATTGGTTTAATTATTAATTATAAATATAATTATTAATTTTATGTTTTTTATTTTATTTTATTTTGATTAAGTCAAAATATTGAACATTACAACATAACTACCACACTATGTTGGAGAGTGCTTCTCAACACAAAAATCTACTTCCTCCTTTGATCTTCTAGAATCTTTTTAAAACTCCATATGTGGCACGTCCTAGATGTGTAAGTAAAGGGTGTTGATGTGGTATCATTCAAATCATGGTGGTCAACAACTTAGGGTAACTTGCAATACCCATAATTTCTGCACATGAACCCCTATTGAAGTGAGATTCACACGCTTGGAAAAGTCCTACATGTAGAATAGTATCAAGAGGCTTTGAACTAGCCTCTCAGAGTTTTGATCCAAAAAATAGTATTTGATCAATTTAAACTTATCATATCAAATCATATGATAAGTTTCTCATATTAAATAAATTTTGCTCATGTAGGCCAAAAAATCCCTAGGAAATTGGTGGGTGGACCAAGATACATTTTTAAATTTATTGAAAGTCAATGCAACCTAACTCTATAATACACTATAGGCATTGATGCACATTAAGACTAAGCATATACTAAGCATATTCCTTTGAAAATCAATCTAGACACTCAATTTAAAAAAAGTCAACAGATCCTCATCCAAAAAACAAATAGATAACAAATAAACCAACATAGATCCATTTTAAACACAAATCTAAAATGAGCTAAGAAAGATTCAATTTCTTCACATGCAAATTTTTTTATGAGTCGAAATTATTTAAATGTTTTGTATAGTTATTTAATTTTTTTTTTATTTTAGATTTTTAAAATATTTTATTTTAGCGTACATGCTCAAAATTTCAACTTTAATAATGTACAAACAATGTTACACATCATACCAAGCTGGACTAAGCTAAGAGAATAAACTTCAGAGTTAAAAAACTAATTTATAAAAATTATAAATAAAAAATATTATAATTAAATAGACCTCCTTCCCCTTCCGGTCATTATTTTCAAAGTTGAATACAAATGGGGTATAAATTAAGATGGAAAACAAAATACCTATTACGTCGTAACACATCACCGATTCCTTTTGTCCCATCAGAAACAATTGCTAATGATTTTTGCACGGTTGGACGGCCGCGATTCATTCGTTTGTACTTTCTCCTTTTAATCCTGGTCGTCCGACCCCCCAGTTTAGACGAGGGCCACACCGTAGGTCCAAGTTCAGCAGCGTAACAAATTTCTACAGCCATTCTGTAACCCTACCTGCCATTCGTGCCCCAAAATAAAGAAAATTCACTGCGAAAACGGAAATTTGAAGGCCTTTCATTATGATTCCCTCGAAGTCTGGACCGCTGGCCACCCCCGATCGAAAATGAGGAACAGAGGGCACGGTACTTAAGAGGAGAGCGACGTCCTGGTGCGGCCGATACCTATTGGCGTTAACCAGCTGGGACTGAACAGGTGTGCTACTTATAATTCACTCTCCCATGGATTGTCAGGCTCATGTATGGTTCAGATTCGAACCTCCGACGCCAGTACTCCCGCTGATCAGCAACAGCAGAGTGGCGTCGTGACAGTGGCGGATCTATTTGTCAAAGCACAATGCAAAGAACGGAATTATAAGTCGATTTGACAGAATGAACGGCATTTGATCAAAACACAGTGCAATGCTGTCAGCTCCCTGGAAGGTTGCAGTACCTGTTTGGGTAAAGCAACCTTCTTTGGGCGATAGCTGCACCCAAATCCGTCGCGAAGGCATCATCATTACGGGAGAGAGGGCTAAGAACAACCGGTTCTTCAGCCCCAAACCCGAGCACCGTGGTCAATGTCATCTCCATTCCTTTCGCATATTTTATTGCACAGTAAAGTCCATTTACTTTAAAATCTATTGGCTCGCTGCAATTGTATTTCGCAGTGGCTCGAAGCCAAAGAGCCGAGACCAAGGGACTTTAATTTCTTTAAATATTGATTTTTTGGTAGTATGTGGGATTCGAACTTCGATACTCGGGCGGGCGTGCGTGGTATATACGAGAAAGCGGAGGTGGGTGGGCGGTTATTTTTATTTGTGTATTGCAGCGGTGAATGAATAAGAAGACTACATTGCTCTCCTTTTTAGCTGTAAGCTACCTCGAAGTGGATCGAAGAGAGAGAGAGTGAGAGCCTAACTAATAAGATGAATATGAAGATTCGAACCTCCGACACCAGTACTCCTGATGATCAGCAACAGCATAGCGGCGCCGTGAAAGTGGCGATTCCGGCCGTGTCGGGGGATTCGGGGACGATTGGGTTAAAGCTGGGCAAGCGGACCTATTTTGAGGCGGTGAAGGCAATTCCGACAGCGATCCCCTCGCCGTCTTGCGTTCCGGCTGCCAAGAAGCAGCAGTCTGCGTTGCAGGGAACGCATATGGTGCCGCGGTGTCAGGTGGAGGGATGCGAGATGGAACTCACCGCCGCAAAGGACTACCACCGCCGCCACAAGGTCTGCGAGCTCCACTCCAAGTTTCCCAAGGTCATCGTCAACGGGATCGAGCAGCGCTTCTGTCAGCAATGTAGCAGGTTTTTTATTTTTCATTTTTGGTTTTTAACTTCTGTTTTATTTTAATAATGCTTTTATTTTCACATTCGCCTTGTCGCGGATCCAATTCTCCTGGGATTTCTCTTCTTTATCTTCAAATTTCACTCGGTTTCACGGCAGAGTTATAGTCTTGTTCTAATCTTTAATTATTTTTGTTTCTGATAACGGTGACCAGCTCGTAGATTGATTTGGGAAGAGGATGGTCATTGAATGTTTTTCCCTCTATTTTTCCTGCATCTTGGTTGGGAAAATTCTTGTAATGAATGAGGACATTAATTTTGTTTCTGTTGTAGCTGATTTCTATGCACAGCTCTCTTTTAGGATTCAACTCTTTCCAGGGCACAGTTCTACGGATGTGTTAAATGTTTTTCTTTTTTCCATTATTCCACGAGACTACTGTGCTAAATCCTAGCAGTTGTTAGTTGACATGGATAGTTATGTCTTCTAGAATTCGGTGCATGAAGTCCTTGGACTTGTATGCAGGTTTCATACGTTGTCTGAGTTTGATGAAGGGAAGCGGAGCTGTCGGAGGCGTCTAGCTGGCCACAACCAGCGGCGTAGGAAACCCCAACTTAATTCAACGGCGATGAAAGCTGCAAGATTTGCTTCCACTTTCTATGGTACTTTCGAGAAACCAAGATTGGTAGATGATGTCATTTTCTGCTGCAGTTTATCTGGTTCCTTTAATTATTTGTTCAGTGCGGATAGTTGAATCAAACTCATATTAGTGAGCAATGAACCTTTAAAGACCATTGGCTCTTGATTCATAGCCAGCTCACAAATTTTCATGTCTTTAATTTTTGTTGTATGCTATCAAAATATTTAAGAAGAGATTGTATTCATAAACTTTTAATCTGGTTTCCTGCTTTATTTGTTCAGTGCGTATAGTTGAATCGAACTCATATTAGCGAGCAATGAACCTTTAAAGACCATTGGCTCTTGATTCATAGCCAGCTCACAAATTTTCATGTCTTTAATTTTTGTTGTATGCTATCAAAACATTTAAGAAGAGATTATATTCATAAACTTTTAATCTGGTTTCCTGCTTTCTTGTCACACTAAAAATTCTTCCAGTCAGTATGGTTGATGTTGAGTAAAAGTACTCTATAAGCAGGACAACTCTTTTATTTATTTTTGTTTATATAGCAGCACACAAGTCTTGTTTATATATGCTGTTTGATATCTATTATAAGAATGTTCTTGTCAAATTTCCATTAACAATTCTATCTGAATGAGAACAGCATTCTGCTGATGCCTTATCTTATATTTTTAATTAGAACAGCATTCTGCTGATGCCTTATCTTATATTTTTAATTAGGTCTGGTTTTTCTTTATGTTCAACTGACATGTTAGTTATAGACTAGATAACTAAGAAGGTGCTAGTGCGATATATAAGTTTTTGGCTATCACAGAACATGAGAAAATCGTCACCACTTTCAACTTTCAAGAGACTTTCTTCTTTGAGAAATGGGATACTTTGTAAACTTTTCTTTGAATGTAATCGAGACCCCCTGGTCTACGTTCCAGAGTGGATCTGCCCTTGTAGTTAGACCCGTGTTGTTTGGGAGTGATGCAATTCCACAATAACCAAGCTCTGATTTGTTTGAAGAAAATTTCATGCAAACCGATATATTGTCCCCAATCATTTCCTCTGTTCGTAGAATGTTATGTACAGCTTCCCTTTTTATAGAAAATCTCATCGCTGCAACGTGAGCATCAACTTCAAATGTATAGGTTAACTCAACTGATATGTTCTTCATTACCCCTTCCAAACTAATGTGCGGAGTAAAACTGTAATTATCTTGCACTTGTTGATTTGGAGATAGATTCTGCATAACTGACATCTGTTTCTTCTTTAAATAGATGACGGGCGACTTAGCAGCATCCTGATGGCTAGATCACCTTTCATGCATCCACGGATAGCTTCAAACTTGGAGGAGAATTCGCTCGATTTCAAACTTGGAGGATATGGAAAAGGAGCTTGGCCGAGGATTAAGGCTGAGGATGTATCATCATATGATGGGCAATTATCAGCAAATACCCTCTCCCGTCATAATGCTGAAAGATTGCTTTTCCTTTTACAGGGTTCTAAGACTGTACCTGGTGGAGCTATTAATCAAGGCACTCATCAGTACAGGCAAAGCTCCAGGGATCATGTGGGCCAATCCTTGACCTTGTCATCCTGCTCGGGAGAAAATCTAGCAGGTTTAAATGTTATATCTGCCCCACATGGTTTATCAGGAGTCTCGGACTCTGGCTGTGCTCTCTCTCTTCTGTCAATTCAATCCGGGGGCCCAAGGTCCTCAGGATCAGCTTCATTTGATATGACCACGCGGTCAGGTCTCACAATGGATCAACTTATACTAGAGGATCAACCTCTTATGGCTCAAGCACCATTGATGCAAGGAGTACAACACAACTTTGGTCATTTTGCAGAAGACAAGTTACTAACAATGTATCCCCAGTCCTCTACTAATCTTGCAACAGGTGGGTTCCCTGCAGCTGCTGTGAATTCTATGGATAAGCAGCACCAAGGTCATCCACTCGTTTCCGATGCAGGCCAAATGGCAAACTTTGGAGGAAATATATTTGGCTTGCTGCAGGGGAGCAGTTTCAGAGGCTCTCAAGCTGCAAGTTCACAAGATATTCAAGGCACCATAGATCTGATGTGCACGTCCTCGGAAACACAAACTAATGATTCTCATGATCAACTTGGCATGGTGCACCAGGGAAGTAAACAGTTTACTGACTTGCAGTTGTTGAGGTCTTTTGAATCATCTATTTATGACACTCATCAACTGCTGTAGCTCTAATCTGGTTGTTCTTCCGGCATGTTTTCTTTGCCCTCAGACTTGAAGATAACTGTTAAAACTTCATTATGACAATTATCTGTACCCTCTAAATGCAGACAATTGCTTTCAATTACCCTTGCTTATTTCCTTGTCACCATGTTGGTCCTGTTTGTTATCTTTATCTAGAGTACAATATGATATTCAATGGATATTGCTAATTTAGGTCAATATGGGTATATCTTCTGTGCATGTTGCATCAATTTAATGATCACATTGGATATGATGAACTCAGGAAATGGGATTGTAACTTGTCCCTCTATTCCTGTTCTTGAAATTTTGAGCATTTACTGTGTTTGTTGATTTGTTGTTGATTGAAGTCAATATGGGTATTCTTCTGTGCATGTTGCATCAATTTAATGATCACATTGGATATGCTGAACTCAGGAAATGGGTCTATAACTTGTCCCTCTATTCCTGTTCTTGAAATTTTGAACACTTGCAGAGAACTGTGTTTTCTGGAGAGACAAAAGATACCAAGTAATTGACAGTACGTTGAAGCTGCGTAAGATGTTCATTTTATACGCAATTTCCAACCAACCAATGTCCAAATCTCCTATTATTTCAGTATTTGAGTAGCTATTGCAGTGGTTCATGTTTATCAATTTGGAGATTTATCCCAGCATGCGATGATCTCTCTTCTTGATATATGTTATTGCAGTAGTTCATGTTTATCAATTTGGAGATTTATCCCAGAACGCGATGATCTCTCTTATTGATATATGTCATTGCAGTAGTTCATGTTTATCAATTTGGAGATTTATCCCAGCATGCGATGATCTCTCTTCTTGATATATGTTATGCCCAGTGCAAAATTAAAGAAATGTTCTAAATTCGTTGTAACGTATTCATAGTATCCACCATAGTGATTGTGAACTAACGTGGATTGCATTTCATTAAATGATGTATGGTTGAAGTCCCTTATTATATTATTATTTACTTTTCATATATCTTGACTTGTTAGGTATATTTCATATTTGTATATTTTGACTTGTTAGCTTTTTCTTACTAGGTGTCACCATGCAGACTCGTAATAAATGCCTGGCTTGGACCATCTGGGGGCAGGTTGGAATCATTCGTGGTTCCAACCTGCCTGGTGATAGTTTTTTGCCATTTCTGAGCGAGAAAGCAGTCTTCAAGAATTTGCATGGTGCTTATTGTTTGTAGTTGATTGAACCTAAATATTTTTATGTCTAGATAAAGTCATTTAATCTAGCGAACTCTTCTCATGAAATCCAACCATATAAGAAGTCAGAATTCCTATTTATCTGAAACTTGATTAAATTTTCTATATTCTTATTAGATGTTTGCTTGAAAAGAGGATCATTTCTCAACAAAATTATTTTACACCTATTTGAAATTTGAATCCATGTATATCATTTCAGTAGATGATCCATGATTGATGTCTCTTAATTTTTTTTAAGTATATTTCATATATGTTTATCTCTCGTTAATTTAGTTATCAAACCATGTTCTATGGGTACTTGTGAAGTTTTTTTTGGTGATAAGGTTATCAAACCATGTACTATGGGTACCTGTGAAGTTTTTTTGGTGACAAGGGAGGGCAACTAGGCTCTGGAAGTCAATCTTCTTGACCGGCATTCAAACGCTCAACACCCGAAACGGTTTGATTCTGAGAGTTTGACCTTAGGTTGTTTGCATAGTGACGTCCTATACTAATCACTAAAATAGTGATTAATTTAGAAAAAACAGTAAACACCATGAAAATTCTTAATAAATACCTATTCTAAGCTGACTGGAACCATCATTGAGCAGGTTAAAACCATCACCTGTCTACTCCGTACATGGCGTTATCCTGTCCCATGATGGTTTTGGCCTGTTCTTGAAAGGCATTAATTAAAACTTTGCATGGTGTTTATTGTTTTCTGTTGACAAAACCATAAATAAATATGGAATGTGTATATTGCATCTAATGAATGATTGATGTCTCTTAATTTTTTTTAGTACATTTCATATATTTTAATCTCTGGTTAATTTAGTTATGAAACCATGTTCTATGGGTACTTGTGAAGTTTTTTTTGTGACCAGGGAGGGCAACCAGGCTCTGGAAGTCAATCTTCTTGACCGGCATTCAAACGCTCAACACCCGAAACGGTTTGATTCTGAGAGTTTGACCTTAAGTTGTTTGCATAGTGACGACGTCCTATACTGATCACTAAAATAATAAACACCATGAAAATTCTTAATAAATACCTATTCTAATGCTGACTGGAACCATCATTGAGCATGTTAAAACCATTACCGGTCTACTCCGTTCATGGCCTTATCCTGTCCCATGATGGTTTTGGCCCGTTCTTGAAAGGCATTAATTAAAACTTTGCATGGTGTTTATTGTTTTCTGTTGACAAAACCATAAATATGGAATGTGTATATTGCATTATAATATGGAATGTGTATATTGCGTCTGATAATGATTGATGTCTTTTAATTTTTTTTGTCAGAGAGAAAAATCTGTAATAGTAGTATATTGAGACAATATAAGAGGTACATATGAGTTTGTAATATGTCTGATAGCATCATCAGTGTACAAATGGTGCTGGAGAACACACAGCAATAGCCATCAACTGAAAGGATAATAGGAAAACATAAACATATTGACTATCTACCTATATAAAGATGCAAATACATATGTATATATAACGAGCCCAATATAAGTTGGGCAGGGGAAAAAACAGAATAGAAAAGTTCATATGCCTGGAATGGAAAAAGCCAGAATGTGATAAGTATAGGCATCCACAGAAATCATCAAAGACCCGTCACCGAGTGCATATGACATTCCCTCCTTAGACAGACGATCCGCCTCTGTATTATGGGAGCGTGGGATGTGTGTAATGGAGGGCTGTTTTAAAATATTCCAGAAGTGCATTGACCGCGCCAGCGATCCAGTAAGGTGAGGATAATCAATATGGCAAGTACCTCTGATATGGTCAATCATGACTTTTGAGTCCCCATATATGGAAATGTCCTGTATCTCCAAAAATGAACAAAAAGCAAGCAAACTAGCTAAAGCCCTTGCTTCAGCCAAGTTGTTGGTACCTCTACCTCCACTCCAAGATAAATGATATTGAATCTTGTCATCCATAATAATGTGAACACCACATCCACATCTTTTCGATTGTTCTGCCCCATCAAAGAATGCCACAGGATATGAAAAGAGTGGATCATTTCCAACTTGTTTGCTGAGTTTATCCATACCGTGAGCCCTGTTTGGCAGAACACCATGGGATGAACTGATATGAAACATAGTAGATCTCAGAGGGTCTATTGAATCCTGAAAATTTTTTGCATTCCTCCACTTCCAGAAATACCAGATGGCAATAATGAAGAAGGATCTCCATGATTCTTCTTGTGTACACCACCATAGATAAGCTTCTTGTACTGAAACAAAAACATTGTGAGGAAAACCAAAAAGAAGAGACAGATCATACCAGATCTGTTTTGTAGATTCACAAAGGAAGAACATATGGAGATTGGATTCCTCCGCGGCCTCGCACATGGTGCATCTACTTGGTCCATGCCAACACCTTCGTCGTAAGTTGTCCCAAGTCAAGTTCCGGTTGTTGAAAACCAGCCAAGAAAATAAAATCATTTTGAGCGGACAGCCCAGCTTCCAGAATTTAATTGGAAAGATAAGACCTGTGGAAACATATTAATTTAAAGTCATATCCAAGTAAATGTCGCATACTCTGACTGGCATCCTTTTATTAGGAACAACCCATACAAGAGAGTCTTTGTGATCCGATCGAAAGATGCCCAGGCTGCATAAAATACTTAAAAACGAGTTCCATTCTGAATGAAAATTGGCAGGTAAATGAAGATCATGAACAGTTTTCCATATTGGGATCGGGCCGCTCCATGAAGATATAATTTTGTCCCAAGTAAACAGACCGATTCTGTGTAGAAAAGAAATCAGGCTATCAAAGATGCGTGTTTGTTATTCATATATTTTTATCTCTTGTTAATTTAGTTATCAAACCATGTTCTATGGGTACTTGTGAAGTTCTTTTTGGTGACAAGGCTATCAAACCATGTTCTATGGATACTTGTGAAGTTTTTTTGGTGAGAAGGTTGTCAAACCTTGTTCTATGGGTGATTGTGAAGTTTTTTGGGTGTGACAAGAGAGGGCAACCGGGCTGTAGAAGTCAATCTTCTTGACCGGCATTCAAACGCTCAACACCCGAAACGGTTTCCTTAAGTTGTTTGCATAGTGACGTCGGTTTCCTTAAGTTGTTTGCATAGTGACGTCCTATACTAGTCACTAAAATAGTGATTAATTTAGAAAAAATAATAAACACCATGAAAATTCTTAATAAATACCTATTCTAATGCCGACTGGAACCATCATTGAGCAGGTTAAAACCATCACCGGTCTACTCCGTTCATGGCCTTATCCTGTCCCATGATGGTTTTGGCCCGTTCTTGAAAGGCATTAATTAAAACTTTGCATGGTGTTTATTGTTTTCTGTTGACAAAACCATAAATAAATATGGAATGTGTATATTGCATCTGATGAATGATTGATATTCCTTGAATATGTATGTATATATTTTTTTTATATGATTTGACTTCTTGTTAATCTTACCACTATATAGATTCTTAATGAACCCACACTTAAAACTAATATTTCACCATTATTTGACCGATTAAAATAATCACTGATCCATTTCATCCATGATTTCAACCTGTTCGATGATAGTTTACATCTGTTTTAAAATGTATTTACTATTTATCAGCATTAAATCTGTGCTTGGTAAATTTTTCATCATAAACAATGATTATTTTTTAATTTCTATTAATATTAAACTAATATATATATATATATACACCTATATACTCTGCACATTTCAATCCCCTTCATAGGAAAAGTTTTGTCATGCACTTCGAGAAATATTGAGTACGTCATATTGTTATGTTTTTCTCAAAACAACTATTTGTAACAGGTCTTTATCATAATAATTATTATACAGCGAAATGTGATTATTCATACTAATTATCATACAGCGAAATGTGATTATTTCGAGTTTTAACACTTTTCATCGAAGAGAATCAAAATTCAATCAAATTTTTATTTTTTTATTTCACTATTGTTAAATTATATGTCTAATTCTATTTGTTTTTAACAAGATTTTTGAAAACTTTTCCTATAAGTTTCAACAACTCTTTTTTTTTAAACTTTTCCTATAAGTTTCAACAACTCTTTCTTAATATTTTTAGTTTCAACGAAATTAATGTAATAAGTTCTAAGTTCAATTCCATGGGCCTTTAACTTTAACTTTTAGTAAGCACGGTAATAGAGATTATTATTGACCTTATATTATGTTGCATTCGGCATAAGGATTGTTTGGGATTTTCCCTTCCTTTTTAATATTGCTATACCTATTATATGTAATTTTCTTTATTAAAAAGATGTTTTCTATTCAGCTTTATTATTGACCTTAGATTATGTTGCATTGGGCATAAGGATTGTTTGGGATTTTCCCTTTTAATATTGCTATGCTTATTATATGTAATTTTCTTTATCAAAAAGATGTTTTCATTTCAGCTAAAAATTACAGTTTGAGCTAGGAATTTAATTCTAAATTTGAGATTTTAATTTTGTTTTAGAGTTTTGTTTTGTTTTTAGAGTTAGATTTTATATAATACAGTGATTATTAAAACGGTTTTGGATAAGATTTAATATTTTTATAATATTGTTAGGATTATTTTCAAAATTCTATTTTATTCATAAATAATTTTTTATTTTTAATTTTTAATTTTTTAAGGTTTTATTTCAACTGAAAAATATAGTTTGATGTTTGGAGTAGTACTAGTGTAGATATATCTTAACTTTGGATTTATCAAGTGTTGAGAGGGATCAAATCTCTAGAAATGCAAACTTTTTTTTGAATGCAAAATTTGAGGAAAGGTTTGCACCTCGAGAGATTTGATCCTTCTCCACGCTTAATAAATTGGGAGTTAAGATGGATCTAGGCTGGTTTCAGTGGCATGACGCCAAAGAAAATTTAACATGTGATTAATTTTATCAATAATATATAAATTCATCTAATATTAATATACTCATTTTAAATATGCTAAATATGTCTTATATTAATTTGGTCATTTTAATTTTAAATTTTCTTAGTTACCTCAGTTTGTTGAGATGATAAATATTGTTAATAACTTTAATGATGAAAAATGATGAATTAAATTTTTTGAATGCAAAGTGACATTGAAATAGTGTTGAATGGAAAATGTGAATAATAAGAATATAGTCAGTCTTTATTGTGATTAATCTTAAACTATTTTCTTGTGCTATTCTTATTGTCACCCTTGTTACTTTTGTCATCTTTTCATAACGCTTATATGAAAATGATAGATTAAATTGTAAACCATTTAAATCTTTATCTCAAGCTATTGTAGTAAACATCATAATTTGTCTATCTCCCTCTCCAATATTAATAGGTTGAATTACTATAACACAAATATCAATGTACGTTGTCAATAATTTTTTGTGCTTACATTGAAATTGATGCACAATGTTAATCCAATCACTTTAAAATTAATTTATTATCATACATCCAATTACATCAAATCATAATTCAACATTTACAATGAAATCAATGCATTTAATGCAATAAATCAAATAAGATTATAAAACATGTACACTGAAATCAATGCATCTAATGCAAGCAATCAAATAGGATTAGAAATCAACATTTACACTCAAATCAATGCATCTAGTGCAAGTAAGAAAATAGGATTATAAACCAACATCTGCACTGAAATCAATGCATTTAGTGCAAATAAACAAATATAACTATAAACCGACATCTATATTGAAATCAATGCATTTAGTGCAAGCAATAAAAAATGATTAGAAATCATCGTCTACATTGAAATCAATGCATTTAGTACAAACAATCAAATAGGATTATAAATTATCCACATTGAAATCAATGCACTTAGGGCAAGCAATTAAATATTATTAGAAATCAACATCTACATTGAAATCAATGCATCTAGTGCAAGCAATCAAATAGGATTAGAAATCACAATCTACATTGAAATCAATGCACCTAGTGCAAGAAATATTCTTCCCTCTCGCCCCACTCCATTTATATCTATATTTCTTTCCATCTCTCCTTCTTTGCCTCTCTATCTCAACCCCCCAAATACACACGCTCTCTCACTCTATATCTATCAATCTCTTTGTTCATCCCTCCCTTTCTCCATGTCTTTCTTCTTCCCTCCACTTTCCATCTATATCTTTATCTCCCTTTGTCTCTCTATATCATCCCCAAAACATACACTCTCTTTCTCCAATCTATCTATCTATCCTTCCCTCCTCTTCCTCTCTCTCTCTCTTCCCCTTCTCTCCCTCTCCCTCGCTTCTATCTCTCTTCCCTCTTGTTGTCCTCTCTCATTCTTTGTCCATCTTCTTTATCATTCCCTCTCTCTCTCCACCTTTCTCTCTCTATTTCTTTCTTCTTACCTCCCTCTCTCCCCCCTTCCAACTACATCTCTCTTTCCCTTCCTCTCTCCACTCTCTCACATCCTCTCTCTCTTCCTTCCTCACTCTTCCTTTCTCTCCCACCTCTCTCTCTCTATCTGTCTCTGTCTTCACCCTCCAATAATTTTACTATGTCCCTCCCTCTCTTCTCTTTCCTTCTCTCCCCCATTCTCTCAATCTCTCCTTCTTTGTCTCTTTATCTGACCCCTAGACATACACACTCTCTCTCCATCTCTCCCTTGTCACTCCTTTCTCTCCACTTCTCACTCTCTATGTATTTCTTCTTCCCTCATTCTCTCCTTCTCCAACTCCATCTCCCTATCCCTCCCTCTCTCCCCCTCTCTCACGTCCGCTCTCTCATACTTCCTCTCTCCCTTTCTCTCCTACCTCCCTCTCTCTTCTCCCATCTCTCTTTGCCCTCCAATCCTCTCTCTTCCCCCATCACTCTCCTCCTCTTTCTTAAGTCATGTCTCTCATTATTCCTCTCTCTCCCTTTCTCTCCTACCTCCCTCTCTCTTCCCCCATTACTTTCCTCCTCTTTCTCAAGTCATGTCTCGTTCTTCCTCTCTCTTTCTCTCTCTCTCTCTCTTTGCCCTCCAATCCTCTCTCTTCCCCCATCTCTCTCTCTCTCTCTCCCTCCTTCTTTCCCCCTTCTCTATGTCTCCCCTTATTTGTCTCTTTATATCACTCCTAAACATAAACTCTCTCTCTCCATTTTTCCCTTGTCACTCCCTCTCTCTCTCTCCACTTCTCTCTCTATGTCTTTCTTCCCTCCCTCTCTCCTCCTCTCTCTCATCCTTCCTCTCTTTTCCCCATCTTTCTCTTTCTACCCTCCAATCCTCTCACTATCACCCTCCCTCTTTCATTCTCCGCCGCCTCCCTCTCCCCCCTCCATCTTTGTGTCTCCCTTTCCCTCTCTCATACTTCTCTGCCTCTCTCATTCCCCCCTCTCTCTTCATTCCTCCTCTCCCCTCACTTTTAGTTTATCTCCATCTCTCCCTTGTCACTCCCCCTATCTCTCCACCTCTATCACTCTATGTCTTTGTTCTTCCTTCCCATATATATTTAGAATTAACATATATTATGATATATTAATATGTACTATAATATAACAAATTTAATATTTTATTAATCCAAAGCTATTTAAATATAATAATATATTAATATGAATATTAGATTTAATAATAATAATTAATAATATTTTAATATTAATATTAGGGTTAATAATTTTTTTTTTTGTATGGTATTAATAATAATTTGGCCCATGGTATTGACCCATAGGCTTGGTATATAATTATGTTATATATTTAGGGGGGATAATATGGGGTACAAAGGGAGGTACACAAGGGAATAATGTAATAATGGCCATAGTAATAAATAAGGTGGTTAACCCGTATCATGTAAGGGACCACAAGTAGTTAGTAATAATGTAATGGGCCCATGGTATTAGATAGATGGTATCGAGGGAACCACGGTAATGACCCATGGTATTTTATGTATGAGGCCTATATAGAGGCTAGAGACTCCACATTGAGAGATGTCAAGGATTATTGTATGAACATGCATATGGCTTGGAGAGTGTTTTCCTTCCTTAAGGAGTGAATGTATGGTGTTGCCCTACCTTAAGGGTTTGATCAATAAAGAAGCATTTCTATCTTATTGTTTCTGGATTTATTTTCAATATCATACATTTTCATATTAGATCTATAACAAGTGGTATTAGAGTGCTTTCTTGGGTAGAAGTAAGATTAATTTTTTTTTTTTTTGAATTTTTTGCAGAACCTTTCTGGGGCGGCGAGTTTGCAGATCAGATCTGTATGTTTTGGAGAAAAATTTGCAAAATATAATTGTAGATCTAAATTCATTGTGAAAAAATACACAATTTCAAAAAAAAAATCAGCCGAATCGGAGTCCGGATGAAGGAGATATTGCTGATCTAAATCAGTGGTGTTGCAGACAATTTTTTCGGGGTAGCGAGTTTGCGGCGCAAATATGGACGTCCTGGTGCAAGATCTACAAAATCTAATTGCAGATCTGGATTCTTTGTGAAAAATACCCAATTAAAAATAAAAAATCAGTCGAATCGGAGTCCGGATGAGGGAGATATCGCTGATTTAAAATTAACGTTTTTTTAAGAAATTTTGGTGACGGCGGGAGAGTTGCAGCGCGGATCTGAAATTCCATTGCCTAGATCGAGATTTCTATCACATGGGCAGATGCAAAATGGTTGTTCCATTTCTGAAAATAGGTCATAATAGGGATTTTGAGCAAATATTGACTACACTGTGACAATTTCAAATTTTCATCAAGTAAGTGAATTTTTTTCGAAACCTTTATGACTTCTAGCAATGAATTTTTTACAGGGAATGATAAAGGTCCTACTATTGAAGAATTTATAGAATATCAGAAATCTCGACGCAAACAATTTTGGGTAAGTCGTTTGCTATTTAATCTAAAAGATGAAGCTGCTACATGGTGGGACTCAGTTGCCGATTTAGTGACGAAACTTCCTCATGAAAAACTAGAAGAACTTCTTTTAGAAACATGGTCCCAAGCTAAAAAACAAGATAAGGGGAAACATGTGGGGTTATTTCCCACTGGTATATCCTTATTGTAGGTTCATGGATTAATTCGGAAGGAGAAAATAATTGTTTCTATAAATCCGAGTTGCAAGCAAAATCTCATAAATGTGAACTTGCCAAAAAAATCACAAGTGTCAGCAAAACACATTGAAAACACATAGGATGTGCAAGTTTATAAAGATTTGAAGATTTCTATGGATAAATATGTGTTGCATGGTGATTTTTATACTTTAGAGATGGATAATATGGATGTTGTTTTGGGATATCTTTGGATGAAATCTGTGAGTACTATCAATATTAATGTGCAGAAGAAATTCCTGAAGCTCTGGTATAAAAAGAAGAAAATTACATTACAAGATATTTCCATCAATAAACAGGTAATGTACATGGAGGTTGAAGCAGGAGATGTTCCAGGGATTGACATATCAGATGATGACCCAGTGATGATCGACAATCAAACACAAACAGAGGCTGAAGCAAAAAAGGTTACAGGTGCTGATACATCAGATGAGGGCTCAGTGGTTGAAGTAATATTGGAAGATAAGACACCACAACATACACTAGATAACAATCAGGTTCCAGTAAAGGGTGAATTAAAGAAAAAGACATCGTGGGTTAAAACTTCAACATATCATCACCCATATCACCCAACAAGAAAACAACCAACAAGATGGCAACCAATTAGCCACAAATACAACAACCCCCACATGAAGGATAGCAAGGAGCGAAGATCCATCTACTACACATCAACACAGACGAGCTTCCACGGTCAACTTCCATCTCAAGCGAGCGAGGCACCAGTGAGATCGAGGGTTCACCTTTCTCTTGGATGGCTAGATGCGTGTGCATGGTACCAATGGACTACTCTTTTGAGTAGATCTTATTATTTGTGCTCTTCCCATGTTTCGGGGATGAAACATGTTAAGGGGGGTGGAATGTTATATACCTAGGGGGGATAATATGGGTATAAAGGGAGGTGCCCAAGGGAATAATATAATAATGGGATGGGCCATAATAATAAATAAGGTGGTTAGCCCGTATCATGTAAGGGACCACAAGTAGTTAATAATAATGTAATGGGCCCATGGTATTGTATATATGAGGCCTATATAGAGGTTAGAGACTCCACATTGAGAGGTGTCAAGGAATATTGTATGAACAGTGATATGGCTTGTGGAGTGTTCTCCTTCCTTAAGGAGTAAATGTATGGTGTTACCCTACCTTAAGGGTTTCGATCAATAAATAATCATTTCTATTCTATATTCAGATCTTGTTATTCTTAGGTTTATTTATATTTTCATATATTTCTGGGTTAGATCTAAAACAAGTGGTATCAGAGCTATAACAAGTGGTATTAGATCAGAACTATAACAAATTACCCCCCCTTGTATATAACAAATTAGATGTTGTTTTCTAATCTTATTTGATAGATTTTTATTTATTTACCATATCTCATTTATAAATATGGTATTTGTTCCATGGTATTTGGCCTATAAACTTCACATAAATAAAACCTCTTTTTTGAGAAGGTTATGGAGTAAATATAAAAACAGATTTTATTTATTTACCATACCTCTAGTTTATTTATATTTTTATTTATTTATCATATTTCTCTGGATTAAATATAAAAAAATGTTTTATTTATTTATCATCACTATTTATTTTTATTTTTTATTTATTTACCATAGTTTTTTTGAATGTTCATAAATCTTTTTATATTTTAAATTTATATTGTGTTTATACATAATAATAATTAGATTGATTTTTAAATAAAACTTACACTAATTTCTCTTTGGAATTTGTCCTTGTCCCACTTCCATCTTGAATTTCTCTTTGGAACTTGTCCTTGTACCACTTCAGTATGGAATTAATTGGAATTCAAAATGATAATGAAAATGGATTTTAGTTTTCTTACTTGAAATACAAGTTGATGGTTGTTGACGTTTATTTACAAATATTATTTTATTTTATTAAAAAGTAAATGTGAACATTTATGTTGGTTAGTGGATTATTGTTTTGTTGATTGGAATGTGTATATATATGCAAATTGATGATTAAAAAAATATGTTATTTGTTGAATTGAGGCTTCTGTGATCCATATCAAGTTTTATGAGAATTTTTTTGGGGTAAGTCACATTGTAATACATTTGTCGAGGCGTTTGTGGTTCATCGTCAGCGGCAAGTTTATATTAAATATGATTCTAAATTATTTATTTAGTTATAATTATAATAAATAAATAAGGTATTGTTGTATTAACGAGATTTTATATTTTAAATAAATATAAATTTTGAATTATATTTTTTTTTAATTATGTTGAAATATAATAAATAGTGAAAATGTAAAATAATAATTTAAAATTTAAATTTAAATGAATATTAACATTTTTTAATTTCTAATTTAATTTAATTTAAATTAATATGATAATGTTAAATTAATTATATTTAATATATATATTATAAAAATTTAAATTATAAGATAATTTTTTATAAAGAAAATATAATTTTACTACATTATTCAGATTAGTTTAAAAATAAAAATTAAATAAATATTTTAAACATAAAAATAATTTTTTAAATTAAGAAAAAAAAAATCCGTAAAAATTATATTGGAGAATTTTTGTTGACGCGTTTTGAATCATCCAACGTGGTTTATTTTCAAATCATCCAATGTGGTTCATCTTGTTCTTACGATGAATCACACTGGATGGTTCAAAACATGTCGACACAAATTCTCCAATGTGATTTTTACTGATTTTTTTTCTTAATTCAATATATATTCGAAACACGTCGGCAAAAATTCTCTGATATGATTTTTACCAATTTTTTTCTTAATTCAACACAAAAGCCTGAATTCATAAAAAAAAAAAACTTTTAAATTTTTAAGTAAAATGTGCTATTATTTCAAATCGAGATATACATGTGTGTCATTTGAAGTTTATTGTAGTTTGTCATTGGGGAAATCAAACCAGATAGAAAATTTTAATTGTTTTATCAACCAAGAGGAGATTTTCATATCCTAGTCCAAAAAACAAAAATACTGGACCAGCCTAAAGGACGTCTAAGCCCATTTTTGACCAAAAGCAAGAAAACTTAAAAATAGAAGTAGAAAATCCAAGCATTTGCAAGGAAATCATCTAGACTTATGAGAGTCAATAATTTCCACTAGAATGGGCACCCTATTGATGCCTGGAGAGAAACTAGGATCAAGAGGGATGCCTAATTACTTCTCTACATGCCCAAGTCTACAATCCAATGAGACTATGTGTTGTTGCATCTTGTCCAGGGTTAGGAAGATAACCTCTTTGGCTTCATTTATGTCAACGAAGACTTTTCCAATAAGAAATTTTAAGTGTCAGTAAATATCCACAATATACATATATTGGTTGTAGTAGCTTCTAGTGTGTCCTACTTCTGACACCCATTCCACCACCTTTGAATCTGTAAGTCTACATTTTTCATCAACCAAATCTCATTATGCCTAGGCTATTACATCCTGGACTGGTTGGGGGGTGAGCTTTGGATGTTTGGATTTCAAGCTCTTTGCACACATCTAAGGTAGTGAGTGTCATCACTGCTTGTTGTAGGCCATGCCATGCTGAGCCTTGGCCGTTTGATAGGGAATATTGACTTGTGAATTAAGAAACTAGATGAGGACACCTACCAAAGACCACCCAAAGTTGTTGACACTAGGTGGAGACAGTCTAAGGCGGGTAACAAAACTGTGTGGAGTTGAATATCAAAAAGCAAAAAGGTCATTAAAGAAATGGATCAAAGGTGGAGTTTTGAGCATTAAAGAGACCTAAGGAGCTTGGGAAAACTCAGAGGACTGAGTAACAATGGAGCCTATGGGGGGAGCAAAGGAAATAACTTAGTTGATGTGGGACAATTGACAATGTCAAATTGATTGGTGACACTTGGTATGTTGGCATTGATTTCCATTGGGCTAACATTGATATGCTTGATGTGTCAATCTCAGGGGGAGTCCTATGGTTGTTGTAGTCTTAGGTAGAGAATCACCATAATAGTAGGCCCACCGGAGAAGCCATAGAATGATGACTATGGTGGTTGGGAGTCCAAGACTTTGGAGGATATTTTTCCTCAAGGGGTTGAATCAGATACTCTTGGAGTTAGCACAGTTGGTTAGTGCTTGGAAAGATCTTTCCAACCGTATGTGGAAGTCCATGAATGGGTCCCAGGATCAAAAGTTATTGATAACCGAAGTAACGACCTTGAAGTCTTTAGGAGGTCGAATTTCGAGACCTCAGAACCCAGGTGAATATCAGAGCAAGCCGAATATCAGAGCTTGAAGAGGTTCGATTATCAGAGGATGGAGTTTTCATAACCTCACTATAATTGTTCTTTTGAGAAAGTTCCGATTTGATACTAGGGAGCCGATTCTTGGATCATTAGAGCTTCGGGAGGTCACAATATCAGAGGTCAAAGCCTCAATCAATCAAAATGTCAGAGCGTTCGAGACTTTGGGACCTCAGAAGGACGAAACATTGAAACCCTTTGGAAATTCGGAGTTTTGGGATTTCGTAACTGCTTAAAAATTACATTTCTTTGAAAATCACTGAGGGTTGTGAGGAGTGAGAAATACAAAGGAAATCTTTTGCAAACTAAGAACTGAGGGACCCTTTCTTTCTCCTCTAACAGGACACTTGGCAGTAGTTGATTGGCCTCATGAGATGATGGTGGAAGATGATGTGGTAGTACGGAGGACACGTGGTAGTCAGAATCAACACTATTGGGTGGCCTAATGGGGAAAATCCGGGTGACACGTGTCACCACTAAGGAGACGCCACGTGGAGATGATGACAAGAGAATGACGTCCTCTTAGAGGCTAGAGTATCAGAGATCGAGATTTCATAACTCCTTTGTAATTGTAATTTTGAAAAATTTATGATGCTAAGGGCTTCAGATGTTGTTTGGCACTTGGTCATAGGAATCCCAAAGAACCAAGGGCAGAGAACAAATACAAAAGGAGATAGGCCCTCGACATTATCCTAAAGGCCTTCGCACCTAAGTGTTGTGTTGTCGATCACAAATCCTAGTCCAATGGAGGAAAAACAAGAAGGGGATAAGAAAAAAGGGGCTAAAGGCCAATCAAGATCTCGTAGTTTCGTAAGCTCATATTAATAAAAATTTACAATACACAGGGCTTTGAAATTCCAATACAATGGAGTATGAAACTGTTGGTCACAACTCCCTATCCCATGGAGGAAAAACAAGAGAGGGCTAAGCAACAGGGGCCAAGGGCCAATTGGGATCTTGTAATATCGTAAGGTCAATATAATAAAATTTACGATATGTAGGGGCTTCGATAAAACAATACAAAGGAGTATGAAAGATGTACGAATTGACAATTAAGGAGTCAATGCATTGAGGAGAGTTGGTCGCTGGAATAAATGGAAACTGTCAAGATTGCTAGAGAAGAATTTTGGGCCTGTCTTAAAGTTGAAATAAGCTACCTTTGATCTCTCGTGCACTCTTTATTGATTTAAATGAAGAACAAAGAAGTCATGCCGAAGTACTTGTCAAGCTATGTGATCCATTAATAAGAATGGAGAGCCTCGTTGGAGTGTGCAGGTTGACTGAGAATTTATTTCTCAACATGGAACTCTCAGGAGCCCATTCCCAATGTTAAATGTAGTTGAAAAGATCAGATTTTTTGATGCAACAACACCATGGAAAACCAAGCAAGAGAACTCTTAGGTAGCGAGAATGGTAGGATAATGGTCAACAAAGAGAGAGCATCGTTTCTTGCATTGGAGATGAAAAAAATAGGTCATCGCAGTTGAGAAAAGTGGGGAATACAATATTGTTGTGCGAGATGAAGAGAGTGGAGTGGATCATACGAAAGTTGAAGCAAATGGCCCAAGTAATGAACTGAGGTAGAGTGTTGCAGAGAGATGTGATTAAGAGTTGAAGGAGCATCAAGGAGAACAATTCAGAGAAAAGGGGCGGAGTGGGCCAGTGTTGCTGTGTGAGGCCGATAGTTCTTGTGGAAGCGTAAAGGGCTAAGAGCATAAGTATGATCCTGCAATGAATTCGATTTTTATTTCATTATATATGTAATTTCCCCTGTTTCCAGTTTGAAAATTGTATGGAAGGTAGAACAATCGCTAGAGTAGGTGGTGGCCTGCATTCATAAGAGGTTGTTGCCTATTAGCAAGTAGGTGCTTGGTATCATAAGGGTGTTGATGCCTCCTGTGAGTGGATGCTCACAAACAAATTGATGTAATTAAGTAGGTGCTTAATTTACATCATAATAACAAACAAGTTGGTGGTTTTTTCCCTTTGGGTTTCTATGTAAAAATACCTATGTCAATATGTGTATGCTGCTCATGTGATGGATTGTATGTACATGTGAATGTCTTATCTTGTTAATCATTTGTATTTTGTATGAAAGCTCTCACAAGTAGCTGACCATAGTGAAAAGAGTTAAAGGCTTATACTTAAAATATGAAAGAACTTCATTATTATTGATTCACCCCTGATTCAAACTTATGCAGGAACACAACAAAATATAGAAATGCACATATACATAGAGATGCAACAGAAATAAACTTCATTTCATTAATATCAAAGAACTGAAATATGCTTAGCTCGGGCGATGTTAGTTTATCTCTGAGAAGAGATGTGGCAGCTACATGCCTCTGAACTGTGTTACAGTAAGGCTTGAAGGCCTATTTATTACGGAGAAACAATGGAAAACCCTAAACATCCGAAAATCAAATCCTAGGAGATGAAGAGCCAAAACTATGGGCCCTGTTTGGGTAAATTGGTACGTCAACTTTTGTATGACGTGCACAATACCTCGTTAGAAAGATCTATCCTAGGACTACAACTTTCGACTGCAAACATGAATCAAAGGCTCATGTTTTCTCGTTTTCCCCAAAAAACGTTGTTTAGGGCCTCAAAACGGCTTCGGAAGTTCAAGACCCGAAAAGTGCCAAAAATAGTAAATTGTGCTACAATTAAGGAAACTAAAAAACTAAAAGAAACAATTGTGGGGGTCCAAGTGGAATAGGCGGGTGGCCACCAATATTCACCTAGATCAATCCTCCCCCCTTAGGAAGAAATGGTCCCCATTGCATTGAGTGCTTCCACGAGATGCGGAAACTTCTGCTGAACTTGGTCCCTGGTGAGCCACTTACCTTGGTGCAGGAGTTGGCCAGCTTTGACAACCTAATATAATTGTTTCTACTGTTCGTAAGTATTCTTGACCTATGTGTCCATGATCCGATCAGTTGTGACCTGTTCCATGTAGTCTGGGTTTAACTCTGTTGGTGTGAGTTTTTATACAATGACTGATGTGTCCAGTAATGGTGGAAAGTATGGTCGAAGGCGGTCCACATTGAACACTGGGTGTCGGCCAAGGAATGGTGGAATGCTAAGCTTGAAAGCATTGTCCCCTATAGCCTTAGTGATAGTGTAAGGCCCATATTTGAGCGGATGAAGTGATGCTTTATATTTCTTGAGGGCGATATATATGTGATACATGCCAGTCTAGGATTTGATTATCTATGCAATCAACTATACGATTTTTATTTCTTGGTATGTGTAAATGTGATATGATAAAAACTTGAGGCTAATCTTTGTGCATGTAGATATTTTCGAAAGAGGCATGGATCGCGAACCTTGAAGGCTCTATTCAACTATGATATGACAAGCTAGGATTCAAGGAATACATGTAGGTGATTGATACCTAGATGGGAGGCATCAGCCAAGAGGCATATGACGACGCCTTACTCAACGTGATTGCTGGTTTTCGATCCTATACATAGTCCATTGGTGAGACATGGTGTGTGATCGAGAAAGTATATGGCCTAGGCTACTTCAACAAGGTTTTGCGACCATCGAGAAGAACCATCACCGAACCCGTGGTGATAGGCTGATGGATGATCCATTTGTGACACATGATGAAGGAAGGATTTCAGAGTGAATCTATGATGAATTGGTAATCATAAAAATAAGTCATGGTACATACATTATCATATTAGGGCTAATTGCAATGTTATGGATGAAACCTTTTAAGATAGAGCCCATTGATGTTGAGGCAAGTTCCATTGGGCTCTGATAAGATGTATGCCCCCTTGAGGAGTAAAAGTTTGGCAATGTAGGGGCCTTACCATAATATCTCGAATTTCCCTGGTCCCAGTGTTTCTTTGGTGACATTGTAATGAAGGACTAATTCCCCCTCAGTAAAGGAATGAGAGGTGACATTGTAGTTAAAGGTGGATTTTGTCTGCGTTTTATTTTCTTCGTTATGCTAGAGAGATTCTCATCAACTCTCGTCAACGTGTTCCAGCTGGAATAACCTTTTATCTAAAGGTGACATGTCGGTGAGAAGTTTGATGGATGAGTGCAAGGTAGGGATGTCACACTCGATGGGGAGGATTGCTTCAATGCCATAGACTAGTTGGAAAGACATGAAACTTATGGATGCTTTGACCGCCGTGCGGTACGTCGACAGGGCTGAAAAAACCATGTGGTGCCAATTTGTTTTGTGGTTATTCACCATAAACTGTAACATAATTTTGAGGACTTTGTTGACAAATTCTACCTGACCATTGGACTAGGGGTAGTATGGGGAAGCGAACTCGTGAGAGAAACTAAAGTGTTGGGATAACTCCTGAAATATTTTGTTTTCGAAATGTTTGCCATGATGAGATACCGATTCCTTAGGAACACCAAACCGTGTTATGACACAGTTAAAGAAAAACCATGCAATGGTTGCTCTGACATTATTGTATGTGGGCTTGGCGTCTACCCATTTGGTGAAAGATTCTACGACAACCATAATGTACTTGTGGTTGCCAGATGATGGGGGGTTGCAGGTCATGAAGTCTATGCCCCATTTTTAGAAGGGGCTAGCGACGATGACTGAGTGTAGGGGAGATGGTGGGGCTCGTATCTTATGTGCATATCTTTGGCACCACTCACATATCTTGACTACTTGATTACAATCATGGAAAAGGATGGGCCATAAATAACTAGCACAAAGGAATTTTTGAGCAGTGGCCATCCCCAAGAGGTGGCAGCCACAAGCCCCACTATGGCAATCATTTAAGACCTGCTCGACTTGTTCATGAGTAAGGCATCGATAAAGTATGGTGTCGATGCCAATTCAATAGAGGTCAACCCCTAGAAGAATGTACTAGGGAGCCTGGTGGCATATGCGCCTCTAGTGATCATGAGTAAGCTGAGGTTTGAACTTTTTAGTTTGTAAAAAGAGGAGGATGTCATCGTACCAGTGGTCATTCGTTGATACTAAAAACATATGTTGATCGGGGAATGCATCATTAACGAGGGATCCTTGGGTCTCTATTGGGAGATCAGTGATGAACTTGGGAAGGATAAGGGCCTTATTTCTCTCGGGGGAGGAAAATTGAAGATCAAATTCTTGCAGAATAAGAACCCATCGAGCGTATTTGTGGTTCATCATACAACAATTTAGCAAGTATCAAATAGGGTTGATATTTTCTATTATGGTGGTGGTTTGTAAGATTGTGTAATGTCGAAGCTTTTGTAGTAAGTGGACGACGACTAAGGCTGTTTTTTCGGCTAGCTCATACTTCAATGCAAGCCCAGAGAGGTTCTTGCTGACATAGTAGATTACGTGCTCTCTATTATTAGGTCCTTCTTGGGCTAGCACTCCAACGATGGATACTTCATATGCTGAGAGGTACAGGGTATAATTCTTGTAATGGTTAGGAGGGCTAATCAAAGGTTCTTGAGACAATGCGACTTTTAGTGCTTCAAAGGTGTCTTGTGCCTCATGGTCCTAATGGAAAGGGATGTCTTGACGAAGCAAGTGCAAGAAGCCTTGTGCATAGGTGGCGTAGTCAGGAATAAAGCGACATAAGAAGGTGGCCTTATGCTGCAAGCTTTGGAGCTGCTTTAAAGTTTTTGGAGGTAGAATTTTGTTAATGGATTGGAATTTGAGAGGGTCGACTCTAATATCTTACCAAGACACTATGAATCCTAGTAGTCGTCATGCGTTAACGCAGAAGACACACTTGAGAGGTTTCAAGCATAGGTTATATTGTTGACATCGTTGAAATACTAGGCGAGATCCTCCATATGGTCATCACGCTTTTTGGATCGAACAATAAGGTCATCCAAATAGGCGAGAATAAGATGCGCCAAATCATGGAATATATAATTCATGGCCCGCTGGAAGGTGGCCCCAGTGTTTTTAAGGCCAAAGGGCATCATGCGATAGGAAAATGTGCCCCATGGGGTTGTGAAGTATATTTTATATTGATCAATGTGGAAAATCTAAATTTGATTATATACCCACAAAACCCGTCCATGAAGGATATGGCCTCATGTCCTGCACAAGCATCAATAACTTGATCGATGAAATGCGTAGGGTAATTGTATTTAGTAAATACTTTGTTATGATCTTGAAAATCAGTACAAACTTGTATGGTTCCCTATTTTTTCATGGCAGGTACAGGGTTAGAAACCCAAGACATGCAAGTGATAGGATATATGAAACCAATTTTGTGGAGTTTCTCAATTTCCTACTTGATCACTTCTACCTTAGAGGGATGTAATTAACATTGTTTCTGCCTAACGTGAGGGGTGTTAGGCTAGGTATCCATATAATGTTCCATAATGGTGGGACTGATGCTTGACATTTCAGAGTAAGCCCATGCAAAGATATCCCTATATTCTTGGAATAGGGAAGTGTATGAGGTCACCTCGTTTTGGGAGAAAGATGCCCCTAGTGATATCTCTTCAACTATGCCAGGTTTACTTGAAATGTTGACCTTGATGGTAGGTGAAATATTTTCCATGTTCCCTTCCTCAAACAAATTTGGTGCCAGGATGGGATTCTTAAACCAATTTACCTGTCTTGGAGGCAGGAAGTCTTTTGACTATATGGTGCAAGGCTAGGTGCGATAGTAGGTACAAATGATTTTTTAGGTAGAAAGTATGAGCGATGATGCATGGTATCCCATGGACATCCAAGTTCTGTCATGGCTTCTATAATATCTTCATCTGAATGAAAAAAAATTATCTAGCATTGAATTAGGTTGTGTGAGGCCTTGAGGTTGGGGTTTAGGCCTAGTTGTGCTAGTTGACAAGCAAGAATAAGATTCAATAGTTGATGCCGTAGAACCTAGAAAACTTGACACTGTATAGATAGGATGGGGCTACACCATTGGTGAAGGTGCCACCAATGTGGTGGGTTTACCAATGTTGACACCAAAAAATGATGAGCATACATCATGAATCATGGTTCCTACGGATGAGGAAATAAATCATATGTGATATTGTGTATTATCAACAGTAGGTGGTGGTAGAATTTCCGTAATGGTGGTTTGAAAATGAGTGAGAGGAAGTTCTTGTACCCTGGGTGGTGTCCGAGGGGAAAAATTTTCTTCCTCCTGAGGAGTTTGACACTGAATCCTAAGCTATCAAAATGTTTGTAACATATGACATGTCTTGGGACTATGAGAGGTACTAGTGAAGATACTGCACATAGGACCAAAACTAACACTAAAAATGGTGTGAACGTAAATATCATCCATAGTGTGAGATGATGACACTTTATTGGGGTCATGAGGTGGCGTAATCCTAGGTACCGAAAACCTCTAGATATTATTATCAACATGAGGGGACTTCTTATTGTGGGTTGATCTCAATGCTGCTCTTGCTACTCTAAAACGTAAAATGTATTGACGATTCCACGTATGATGTGTTTGAGAGAATCTGTGACAATAAAATCATGTGAGTTTCTTTTATTTGAGATATGGATTTGTGGGATGTGCACTAATAAGTGAAATACATCTCTTATCTTCCCAATTCCTGACAATGATTTACCAGGTGGTTGGGTCTATCACATAGGGTGCATGTGATGGGTGATCTTTTTGTCCAGGCGGCCTTAGATTGTCTGGTCTTCTTGCTCGATCTAGATCAATTATGTTGAGAGGTGATTTGATGATGGGGGCCTGGCTGAACTGTTGGTGGCCTTTTTTCCTCAAACACATATAATATGGACTTAGATGCTTCATTCCCTTATGGTGTGGTGTGACCCGATGGTTTGATATCTGATCTAACTAAATTATAATTCTCAGTGATGAATCACCACATGAATCCCAACATAGTGCAAAATCAGGAAATATGGGGGTAGTGTCACACATGATGATTTCCCTCACAAATTTGGCAAGTTTGATGTCTATGCCTGGTTCTGCTACTTTGGTAACATGGGTAACCAGATGCAATCGATTTAATTCTTGTAATTCAGGACATTGGTTTATCAAATTATCTGGTTCATTGCATAAAGTGAATGTGGAGGTATGTTGGGGTGTCACTGATCCTGGTTTCCTCCAAACATGTCAGGAGTTTGAGGGACCAAAAGAGGGATAACAGCAAAAATATTCTTCCCTCATGACATAAAAAATGGTTTTAGACCCATCCTCCACTGGGAATAATCGGGTATTATTTTGGGTGAGTGTACCTAACGCATCTCTATATTGAGGGATTTTGGGGCAATGATGAGTGTAATGCCCATATTCCGTGCATATGGCACATGCATGGTTGTTGCACAATTCCTTACAACACGCGGGTGTGCTCTTTTCTCCAATAGGGGGAGGAGGGTTCACTAGCGCTTTTGGGACATGCAAAAGATATTTGAGCTCATCTAACTTAGGCCACATATTGGTGGGGTGCCTAACTACTTCATACAAAGCACAGGGTGGAGGAACCCTAGAGGAGGGAGTGTTTCAAGCTTCCGCCTTCTTTCCTTTTTCTGGCATCGACTGGTGTCGGTGTAGCTGTTGCTTGTTGCAGTGTGTTATCCTGAGGAGGAATATGATTGACACTCGTTGAAATGCCCTGAGGGGTCATATACCAGACTAATATTTCTAGAGCTATATTAGGAAACGAGAGTGTTGCAATGAATTGGTGTGAGACAAAAACAGGTGGGGGGGAATAAGAAGGGTGTTTAGGTGATAGCATATGGTAAGAAAGTAGGATTGGTAATAACATTGTTGTTCGCATCCGACACTAGTCCTTGATCTTGAGGGGTGTTTAATGAACTCATCATGCACAACGGTGATCCCGTGGCTAGATAAATATACTCTATCACATGTGGGTATCCTGGGAATGTCCCTAGGAGTGTTGATGGCTTAAATTGGCCTAGGCCAAATCCAGTGAAAGTGGTGATCAATTCAGAAGAAAATGCGACGAAAGGTAGCACACCATTAGGTGTAGTTAATGTCTTCTTCTCACAATATGTGAGTTGATATATTATAATAATTCTTCTGTCAAGGAAGAACATCATTACCCTAAATACAAAATATGATATTGGTGACATTTCGTACATGTAACTTCGTCCCAACAAGATATTGTAGTCCAATTGTGCGTCCAATACTTCGATATATATTAGCACGATTTTGTCAGCCAATTTTACTGGAATGCCTTGGTACTAAAACTGAAGGGTGCCCATCGTATGATCTGAGAGTGATGTCATAAGGTTTGAGTTCGGGGGATCCAAGTTTCTACCAAACTGATTTGGACATTACACATATGGATGCCCCTTTGTCAACTATGTAATGATGGATGGTGATAATTTGGACTGAGACTAAGATTTGAAAAGCAACAAATTATGGTAGATGTGGGGTATATTTATCTAAGTTAAAGAACATTAAGAGAGAATCGACATGATCAATTGCTACTAATGCGAAAAGTAAGGCTTTCCGTTGGGTTGGGCATGATTGCAAAACTTCCAATGCTGACATAGTTGAAGGTGTTTGGGCTAAGTCATTGACTATACTATAGTTATGAGAAGCCTTTGAGTTTTGTCTTGCTCGTCGTAAAGAACCTTTAAATTATCTTTTGGATGGGCAATATGTCATATCGAGGAATTGTTAAAGGTGTTGTAGGTGTTGCAGTAGTCGAGGTGGAAGGATTGGTTTCTGGTGGAGTTCCATATTCTCGGTTGCACGTATGTAGGAGAACATATTCTCCTACCATGTAAATGTCACAGTTTGAACCACTTTGGGAACTTCCTCTAGGAGGGTTTTGGGAGTCCTATTGAGTTTGGGTTTTGGGTTTTGCCCCCTTTCCACCAACTGTCTTTCATCCTTTCCAACTTATGGATTTGAGGACAACGATGGGTATAATGACCATACTCACTACAAATGGCACAAGCATGGTTAGTTTGTAGACTCGTATTATTGTTTTTCCTTTGTGGGTAGTTATTAGTTGATCCCTGGTTTTGGTTTTGGCTGGGGTTTCCCACAGTCGGTGCCCGTAGAGGTTGTTGTTTATTTACCCCTTGGCCAAGCTCTCCTTTTGGCATTCTCTTTGGTTTTTTCTTAGCAACATTATGTGGGTTAGTTGAGTTCAAATGTTCTTCCGATTGTTGCTACTGAGTGAGAGAAGGTTGCACTAGATTAACCCCTACATTAGCTTGCATTGGCGGGTTATTCTATTGAGGTATAGGGAAAGGGAAATATTGGTTACCTTTCCCCTAATTGGCATATGAGTTCTGGGAAGGAGGAATTGGTTCCACTTTCCTAAGGGGGTATGGGCCACCTTGCGTGGGAAGGTATTGGCCACCTTGCATGAGTTGGTATTGGTTAAACTGAATAGTAGAAACATGCATAGGCATAGGTTGTCAAGATTAATATGATGGGTGGTGAGGTGGTGTTGTGGCACCAAATGGTTGGCCACTTTAGCTGTATCCAGGGTATTGGAAAGTGTTACCAGTGTGGTTTTGGGCTCTGGTCCCAATTAAGCCATCGACAACATTAGACACACCTGGTGTTTATTTATAAGTCTGCAGGCATGAGGAATTTGGAAACACATGATAGAGATATCCAGACTCGGTGTATATAAGCTCTAATTGTTGAGATTTTCCGATGGCCTCTTTCTCATTATGTGGTGATGAATTTGCCTTATCTTTTGAAATTTTCGATGTGAGGGATCTCAAAAACAGGTTGAGAAGGACTTTGTCTTCAAACTATTCTTTACACAGGCTACAAAGTTTTTTCCATTCATGGATATGATCCGATATGTGTGTAGCAAGTCTTTTTTTGAAGTGGGTGATGAGTTCCAGGCCTGATTCATGACGAACTTGGTGCTGGAAGAATGTGAGGAATGTTGTAGCTAGGGAGCTAAAGTTTCCATGTGACACAAAAGGTTGGCCAATATACCATTTTGATTTTGTCCCAGTAAGGGTGCTTTGAAACAATTGTAATTGAATAGTATCATTTGTGATACTATTAGATGAACACCATAGGTGAAAAGTCATGACATGGTTTCTTGGGTCCTCTCCCTTATTCCCTTCGAATTTTGGAATTTCAGAAGGGAGCTTGGTTTGCATGGTAGGACAATTCTGGTCATGCGCAATTAGGTCATTGTTTAGCTTACTCAAATTTGGAAGGGTTAAAGAAGCTAAGAACGGGACTTGCAAGCTTTCCACCATTGCAAAACAAATTTGGACAATAATATGAATGGGGGTTCCCTGATGAGGGTGGTTACCTTGGTGAGCACCACATGGATTCATTGGAGGGGATTTATGGGGGTTTTCCTTAGAGGTAGTGTATGGGGTACTTTTATGAGGAGTTCAAAGAAAAGTTGCACTGATAAAGGAATATCCTATAACAATAGTTGATTTGTGTCTTCTACGCCTAAATGGCGAGAGACCTGGAACTCCTCCTGGTAATGGAGGAAGGCTTAGAAAATGTCTAGATCGACAATGAGCTATGGGGTCCCCCATGGTGTCGTATAGAGTGTGTGATAATTTGTGTGATTTGAAGGAAGGAGATGATTCTAAAAAAAAATATAATACATACATAAAACAAAGTGAAAATAAAATGATTACTTTCCCTTTAACTTTAGACTATGTGATCAACCAAACAAAAAATAGTTTTAGTTTTTTTTTTTTTTGGCGTATGATAAAAGATCCTATGAAGACTTATTCATCCTTGCCACTTTGAAAATAACTGGGCCTTGCGAAGATATATTCTGATGGGTTCTGGGGAAATGTCCCGAAAGAATTTGTGATGCCTTCCAATAGCTGAAGAATCAACCAAGGTAATGGATGAGGCTTTGGTGTTTCCCACACCTCCACCTATATGGATGGATGCCCTATATTTTGGCCACTAAATTATCTTCATCCCACGTGACCATTCGATTCTTTAGCTTCTTGGTATTCAATTGCTAGTACTAAGCACTAGATGGGTTGGGTAGCCCCAAATAGTACCAGATGCACTAGACCTAAGCCGAACCCCCTCTGAATTAGGTCTCTGCCATGCTCGATTACTATTTTCCATGGGATGATTGAAGGATTTTAAGCTCCCTAAAAAGTCAAATTCTATGTCTCAAATATGTAACATGACCATAGCGGCTTATGGGATGCGTACCCCCAATGGTCTTAACCTAAACTATAAATTATTTGGTGGCCCCTACGGGGAATTTAGTTGGTTTCAAGTTATGGTTTCTTGTTGGGCAGTGAGTCCCCCACGTAACGGGTTTGGGCTGAAAGCCCACAATTTTGGGGTTATTGGTAATGTAAATGCTCCGTGAAGCGCGTAGAGCATGAGTTGTAATAAGTAAATTCGAAGGGCAATCCACCCAAAAATAAGGTAAAATAATAGAAAGTGAGTCAGCCTGCCCATGGTCCGCAAACCATGAGAATGTATAAATAAAGCAAGGCTCTAGGTGTAGAAGACAGCTTTTAGAAAAGCATTAAGAAGATCTATAGCGGATGGGTTGTTGACAGCGGTAATCGCTTTGAGTCTGTAAGTCTGAGTTAAGGGTTGTAATAGGAGATAGAGGCTCCGCAGCTGTGTGCGCAGACCCCTGCAGCTATGTGCGCAGGGTAGGAAGTGTATTGTAACTGAAAAAGGCATTAATAAAGATAAGTTTATTTTGGAATCTTGAATATCTCTTTCTATATTCTAGTTTATGCATCTATTCACGATTTATGATTATGCACATGTCTATTTATGTTAAATGGTAACTTAATGTATTGTGCTTCCGTAATTTAACACAAGATCTATAATAATATTAAGTATAGAAAAGGGTAAATTGCATTCATGTTGGTCTAAGGCAGTTACTCTAAAAATCCAACTGCGCAGAAGTAACACAACACGTAGGATTGATCCATGAACCCCCAGACCACAGCAAGACATCCCCATGGTGCAAAAACTTGGTTCCAGCACCCTCCCATACTACCTCGGGTGAGACTTCAGTCCGCGCTCTGTAGATTGTTGCCGAAAGGGCTGGTAGCATTGGGGTTTGTTTGGCTAAACATCGTTGAACCTGGGTCAGGCCCTAATAAGCCAACAAATGGTTCCGTTTTCGAGACCGGGATCTACCTAAGGGATGTCTGTCGTTAGAACACTGGAACCCTACGAAGAAAGAAATTGAAGATTGGTTGGATCAGAAGTTGCACGAGTTCGTAATACAGGAAAAAAGCTCCACAGATATATGAGAAAAGGTGGTTGGATCATTTCATATATACAGAAATCCACAAGGTCTTCTTCACAACCTTCTCTTCAAAACTATATGATTGGATCGCGAGGCTAGCAGACAACCAGGGAAGGTGCAAGCATGAACAACCAATAGTGTTGACTCTAGAGTTAGTACGCAGGCTAGAGGCATCTGAAGCTAAGATCATGTGGGCCGTAGATCATTGGCTGGATTGGATAATAGGAGGGTTTATCACTGAATTTGCGATAGACACGACTATCAGCTACAACAAAGAAGAAATACGTTTTCTCAAAGGACCGCGAGGTAAGTACATCAAGACTTTGAATACCTGGATTAAGATGTTGTTATGTGAAAACCGGGTGATGCGCATGCATTAATGAGTGGAATGATGTGAAGCGGAAGGATCTATAAAGGGATCGAAGGGTTAGGAAACCGTCCTTTAATTTCACCGCTACGAGCAAGTGGGCAGGAGCATGCTTGGGTTTCCCCGAGGAGTGCGGTTAGTTTGATTGGGCAGCGCATCCCACAGTTATCATCTCCGCTAACACCACCACTCCCATCACCTTATTCACCTCCAACTTTTCCCACTCCACCTCCACCAAACCAACAGTTTAGTATGGCGAGTGCGATCATGTTTCTTGTATTCAGAGGAGTGGGAAAGGAAGATCCAGATCCGTTTTGGTTCATAGTAAGAGCAATGTGGGAAGAACACAGGGTTATAGATGATAACATTAAGAAGGCCACATTGGTAAGTGTGTAGCAGGATCCCACACTAAATTGGTGTATCAAGCACTCGAATGATCACCCGAATGTTGGAATAGAAGAAATTCAGCTTGCATTTAATAAAAAATTTAGCCGACCGAAATCGGAGACGTGGTCGATCATCAGATTCAAGGAGACCATGATGCTTCCAAGTGAAGCCCCCTAGGATCTAGATCAAAGGTTGAAAAGTATGATCCGTGAGGCGAATATGACACTGACAGATGCACAACACTGCGCGTGGTTTGTGGTGTCTTTGACACCACACCTGAGGACGACACTGTCATGATAGAAGATTTCAACCCAGGCAAAGGCATTGGAAATTGCAATGAGGTTGCATGAAACACTAATACAGGATTCGGGGTTGGGAGTCCAACAAATCCATGCACAGATAAAAAACCTATGCTTAGAGATGCAAATTTTGAAGCAAGATAGGGCGCCATGGCCAGAGGCACGCGAAGAAGTGTGGTTTACGAAATGTAAAGGGCAGGGTCATGATAAGGATCACTGTCCTGTATTCGCGAACTATTTGGCGGGAGGGGGACCAATGCTGTTGAGACCGGAGGCACAAGCAGGGCCGAGTGCACCTGACGCACTCTGGTGCACGATTTTTCACGTGGGAGGAAAGCACGTGACAGACAATTATCACCTGTTGCAGACATATGCCCAGAATCCGCAACAACTGTACTGTAATTTTTGTAGGTCATTGGGTCACGATGAGTGGACCTGTCAGAGCTATGAGCTAATGATGGATAGGACCCTAGCTTATCGAATGCAGACAGAAATGTGAGGCCTCGATCTAGCTGCAGCAATCACGCTATGGGGATTCCAAGAATGAGGACGAGGACGAGGAGGAATGGGACCAGGACGAGGGAGCGAACAACTAATCTTCTACAACTGTGGAGGACCCAGGAATTACATGCACGACTGTACGAATCCAACTAGAATATGTTGTCCGTATTGTTATTTGATCATGAAGCAATGGATTGTCTGATGTTGATCGCTCAGATGCACGAGAAAGGGGTACTACAACCTACTCCAACTCAAAATATCCAAATGATGAGGTCGGACCCATGCGAAGAAGACCCAAACATGAATATGGTGCTTAGAAGTGGCGCAACTACAGGGGAAGATAAGGGAAAGCAACTCGAGGATGATACATGGGTTCGCAAGGCCCCTATGAAGGAATCTGATCTTGACTCAGAACGCGTGAAGGAAACGGTTATGGAAGCTAAGAAGAGCTTCAAGGAGGCCTCTACTTCAAGTAGTAAGGATCAACCAGAACCGGGAATGGATCTATCTATGCTTACTACCTTTTTAGAGACATGCATGAAGCTGCTATGGGAAAATAAGGCAGTTAAAGGACTCCAAGAGCTGATCACTAGATGCGCAGGATTAGGGGAACCATGCGTAGTTCGAAAGATGGGGAAGCATGCTTTGCGTATTGGGAGGGAAATGCGGCTGACGGTGCAAATTGGGAAATATGAGATGGATCAGGTAGTCCTTGACTTGGGTTCGGACGTGAACATGTTACCAAAACAGACTTGGGAGTGAATTGGCTGATCCGTATTACAATGGTCTCCTATTCAATTACGGATGGCGAACAAACAAAAGATCGTGCTCATGGGAAGACTACAAGGGGTAACCATGGATATTGAAGGTGCAAGCATGCAGACAGACTTTGAGGTAATAGAGATTGTGGATGATAGTAACCCTTACCCCGCATTATTAGGGATAGATTGGGCCATGAATATGAATGGAGTCATCAACTTGAAGACGCGAAAAATGACTTTTGAGAAAAAGTCTCTACGCAGAGTAGTTCCGCTGGATCCAACTGAAGGAGTATGCTACACTGAACCTGTGTGCGAAGATGACAACAACGATGAGCTGGATTGCATTTACCATATAATGACACAAGACCAAGATAGGGTAAACCCGACTGAAGATGGGAGAATATCATGGGAGCGCGATAGTTCCTGTACTTTGGATTCTGACGAAGAAATAGAACAATGGCAGAACCAGTTGCATGAAGTATCAAAGCTAAATTTCAACATGATGATTAGATCACTGTGGCACATGACGATCAAAGCTAGGGAACTGCCAACATACGATGGGGAAAAAGGTGGGGATGAACTATTAGATGAAATTGGAAGGTCAGTACCAAAACAACAACGATGCGATGTGATGGATTGGGCACTGTGCACGATGCCCACACAAGGGTGGCAGAAGCACCAGAAGGATATTGGGAGCTAGTGTGAATACAAAAGAAGGATGCACTTACGGTTTCAAAATCCCCAGCATCAAACACGGGTCGGGTAGCCAGGGTAAAGCCATTTGCACGCACACATGTGTCAATGGGTGTAGTCGCATGCTGGGCAGGCACAACCCAGGCTAAGGATAAAAAATTAGGACCCGACGCAGCAACAGAAGGATAAATGTACACCCCACGATGAAGCATTCACAAGGTGATGTGAGATCATGAAGAGAGTTTACCAGGTGGGATGATCGGATGGGGACGTGCGCGTCCCCATGGTTCGATGGGTTGATAGGACCATAAGCACAAACTGGAGTATGGAATTGATTTCAATGATGACAAGAAGAGAGGAAATCAGGAGGGCAGAGAAGAATCCTTGGACTACAACTCCTACAGTAGGGACATGACGCGAGGACCTTGTTAAAGGAATTAGGCAGTTGCAAGAAAACCTTCGGTGTGGAAGCATGAAACTTCGTGAACTTGATGATGAGTGGGCATAACTGAGGAAGAGAAGTATGATATTGGATGAAGAAATCCACAAACTGAAAACCGAAGCCGTGCAAGCGCGCCACAAAAAACTGAGTATGAGGAGACCAAGTCCAGGAGACACAAAGGCATGTGGAAGCTGCCTGCAGCCCGGGCTAGCAGGAAAAGCGAAGCCTCACACCAGGGGTGCGACCACCTGACTATCTGTATAAGGCACAGTCTTAGTGCTTTAGGAGGTTGAAAGAAGGCGCGGGACTATAAACAAGGCTACAGGAAATCTGTGCAGAAAGGGGGTTCCGCATAGAGATCGTCTATCATAAGGCTCACAGTCGCACTTAAGGGGATGTGTTGTCGTGCAGATAGGCAGGGAGGTGATCGTTGATGACACTGTTCATGATAAGAAGGCTAATTTAATGTAGAAAGGAGTGGGCGGCGGACCATTAAGACATGAATTATGAGCTAAATTCGGGAAGATATGCCACCAAGAAGGTGCTAAGGGCTCAAAAATGAAGGGAAGGGCTGAATTAAAATTCGACTATTACTATAAAATTCCACGGGGTAGCCTTCTAGCAGCTCTAGGGTTTTTAAGAATTGAGGTAGTACAAAGCAGCGAGTCCCAAGCTATCTTGCCACCCGTGAATGCGTGACTGACCGAATCCTGTATAAGCACAACGTCGAGAACTAGAGTGCGAATTATGGGAGGTAGCCAAGAACCCCGGGTGATCCAAGAGGAGTTCGGAGAGACGATAGGCACATCAGAGGTACCGAAGTCCCCACGCACGCCGCGAATGCATAAAAACAAACAGCTGGTGGGGCCCATCCGGGTATCACCAAGGCACCCAAGCGTTAGTAAAATCTTGTTGGTAGAAAAAGGAAAAGCTGTCGCTAGTGAAACAAAAGAGGAGGAGGAAGATCTGCAAGACCTGATAGTTCAAATTTAGGCACATGACGATGAGGCGAAAAATGTCTCCCAAACACCTTCAGCGATAGAGTTACCCTCCTACATTCCCCCATGGAAAGGGACAACCAAGATACCAAAGGACCTGGAAGCTACGAAGAGTGTGCTCCAGACCTCGCTTCTTCTGGATGATATCAGATTTGATGGTCCACTGCTGGGATGGGTACCGAATATAAAATTCGAAGACTGGGACCTTGCAGATAGTGAGAATTTCCCACAGTTAGCCACGGAAAAACTATGAAAAGAGAAATGATTGCGAGGTGTGGAGAAGGCAAGGTTACTACATTTGCGGTGGATACCCCACTACCACAATGCACCTATCACTATCTTTGTCATCCAGTAGCTACTGTGTATAGTACATGACAGGTATATGTGGCTGGAAGAGCTGATTCCCATCACGACTAACTTAATTCACTGAATTTCATGGCTTCCGATTAAAGGAAGAAATCCCATAGACATAGCCAGAAAGAGTAGTGATTTGGGCCTCATGGAAGCTATGAAGGCCAAATATAAGCTAGAGAAAAATAAGCGTGGGTATGTAATAGAAAGTATCAAAGATCGAGGGGTGCGCATTGCCACCCAGTTGTTGGCCAGCAAGCTCATGAGGAAATGCCACACAGATGAAGTACCGACATTTGTAATTGCGTTAGCAAAGCAGTGTGTGAAAGGGGACCAATTCAATTGGGCACAGTTTCTCTGTGATGAATTTTTGACGAACTGCAGGGAAGCACGGGATCCAGGTAAGACCTTCTACTATGTGTGGGTGCTCTTATCCATCCTATTGATTGCCGGGGAGCTGCCAGCAAACAGCCAATTCCTCGCTGTGGAGCAGAACATACCCAAGGTCATGAGGTATACCTTGCTCTGGGCGACCAAATATGTAGCAAGGATCTGGGAGATAAAGGTATTTTTGACATTTGTAGAGGTGAGTTTACGAACATGGAGCAACCAGAGGCCACGCTTGTCCTCGACGGTATATAACAATTTACAGAGTGTGGCGGAATTCAAGGCGGATATGCATAACTTATATATCTGGGCATGCAGGGATCCAACCCGAGCATGGGAAAAGCTGCCATTCATTGCCATAGATGATGCAATCTTAGAAGTAATGGTGTCATGGTCTCCGGAGTGGCGTGCCCCGGACTTCGCAGAATTGGAAAAACTCGCGGTACAATAGAAGAAGAAGGAGATCAAGCTACGCCTTGTGAAGCTAGTGGAAAGAAAGCGTCAGGAACAAGAAGCAGCCATACAGTAGACGATAGCTAAGGCAGCCACACTAGAGTAAATGACACAGGCCATAACTGCACCCGCTGAGGAGGCCGAGGAAGGCCAAGACATGCCCATGGAGCAGAATAGACAGGGGGAGGTGGAGACACAAGAATGTGTGGCCGATATCCGCGAAGTGCATAGGTTGTTGGATGGTCTCCGAGTGAAGATTGCCACGTCGGCTAAGTGACTCGAGATGAGTCACGATGTTTGTGTTGGGGGCCTGTTGGGCAGCGGGTCCCCCGCATAACGGGTTTTGGGCTTAAAGCCCACAATTTTGGGATTATTGGTATTGTAAAGGCTTCACAAAGCGCATGGAGCGTGAGTTGTAATAAGTCAAGTCAAAGGGTAGTCCACCTGAAAATAAGGTAAAATAATAGAAAGTGAGTCAGCTTTCCCATGATCCATGAACCATGAGAATGTATAAATAAAGCAAGGCTTTAGGTGTACAAGACAGTTTTCAGAAAAGCATTAAGAAGATCTATAGCGGATGGGTTGTTGATAGCGACAATTGCTTTGAGTCTATAAGTCTGAGTTAAGGGTTGTAATAGGAGATAGAGGTTCTGTAGCTGTGTGCGTAGGGGCCTGGTAGAGTCTGTAGTTGTGTGTGCGGACCCCTGCAGCTGTGTGCGCAGGGTAGGAAGTGGATTGTAACTGAAAAATGCATTAATAAAGATAAGTTGATTTTAGAATCTTGAGTATCTCTTTCTATATTATGGTTTATGCATCTATTCACGATTTATGATTACGTGCATGTTTGTTTATGTTAAATGGTAATTGAATGTACTGTGCTTTCATAAGTTAACACAAGATCTATAATAATCTTAAGCACAGAAAAGGGTAAATTGCATTCGTGCTAGTCTAAGGAAGTTACTTTGACAAGCCAGCTGCGTGGAAGTAACACAGTGCATAGGATCGATCTGCGAACCCCCAGACCACATCAAGATATTCCCATGGTGTGAAAACTTGGTTCCAACACCCTCCCATACTACCTCGGGTGAGACTTCAGTTCGCACCCCATGAATATTGCCGAAAGGGTTGGTAGTGTCTAAGTTTGTTTGGCTAAACATCGTTGAACATGGGTCAGGCACCAATAAGCCAACATTTCTTTTGAGGGTCTTACTTTTCATTAGGGTGTGAGATGCAAGCTAAAATAAACTAAGTATCAAAAGCTTCAGAAACTGGATGCCTTCTAATACGAAGTTTATAGAAGCTTAGTGTGTGATCTGTAATTGTGTGCAAGTGATCAAGTGAGCATGCAAAGTGTGATAGGATGTGGATATTAGATGATCCATTTCAATATCCTCCTAATTACACTAGATTTAAATTGTTCCTTCCTTGAAAAATAATTTTTCCATGGATAATGGGCTGCTTAATCTTTCTCTTATTACACTATGTGTGACTAAAGGTAGATGGAACAAACAAACACATTAAGAAGGCTTTCATATGCTAACCCAGATTCACCTAAAAGATGAAAGGGAGCAGAGATTACTTTCCTTCTGTGATGAAACTTGGTCCTGGTACCAAAATTAATGAAATTAAAAAATGCTTTGGTTAGTGACAATATTTGTGAATTATAGGCCAATTACTCCTTTACTAATTAAGCTATGTGATTTCCAAAAACTCGCAAAATAGATTGAAAAATATGTGTGGAATTTGGCCCCTTACTTTCTCTCCTAATTAAGGTATATGATAATTGAAAATAAAAGTAAAGAAAATCGAATTACCCAACTAATTTTGATTGGTAGAAAAATTAAGTAATCTAAATTGATTGAAAAATTTGTAGAGGTGAAGGCAATTCACTAAAGGCCGCTAATCACCTGAACAATGGGAAATTACAAGGATTTTTTTTAGCTTTCTGGGGACTGCATGGGATTTGTTATGCACAAATGCATGACCACACATGTTTGAGAAAAAGCCACATGGTAGACAAAAAAATTTGTCTTATCGGCCTATCAACAGGTCCAAAAGGTCCTGCCAAAAATCCAAAGAGATGTTGAATGCCTTGTAAGTTGATTATGTAGAGAGATGGTCCTGTAAACACAACTGATTATATTAAAGAAAAGAAACTAGTGGAGTCACCATTCTTGTTGTAGTGTTTCTGTAGCAATGGTGTACCAAAAGATACCTTCTTAGAAGTAAGTTGTTACCTGTAAAGAAAAACAAGCAGTTTGGTTGTTGTCAGTGGACAAGCATGAATAAACAAAGTATTGAAAATTATGAAGACAATACATACACAAACATAAAATAAAACAAAGAGATGAACAAATAAGCAATGCTTAATGAAGAAAACAAGTCAACACAATTATGGAAAATGGCTCCCTTTATTGACTACTGGTTGTAGGAAATGAATACAAATACTAGAATGTTAAACACTTGAAGATAATTCTTTGAGCTATGGTGTGGTGAAGTAAAATTATAAGTGTGAACACAAACACATTCCTCTAGCCTGATAGTGGGTCTAGCCACAACAAATACATTCTATGGAATATTTCCTTAAGGTTAGATCCAAACAAGAGGGCCTACCTCTTGGTAGCTTATCCCATTTGATGATGTCCTTGCTTGCTCGCTTCGACTATCTCTCGCTTCCTTCTTCAAGCACCTAAAACAAGTAAACAACAACAAACAACAAACGTGATAATAAACAAATTTTAATTCAGCCTACTTAAAATGTCAAGAAACATTAAGCCATGAATATGTAAGATTACAAAACATCTAGGAAATCAATCGATAGTTACATATATATTGATATCAAAGAGAGATTACAACCATTGTCTTGAAGTTGCGATTCTCCACTGACAAGACCAGGTTTCCACACACTTCTGCTAGCATTACATGATAGCCTTAATCCACAATAGTTTTAAGGCTCTTCCCTTTAGGCTTCACTCCAAACCAAATCACACTTCTCCCTCACACAATTAGATAGCTAGAATTAGTAATAGCTTGTTGTCTACTCCAAACCAAACTAGCATTAGCACACCAACATTAACACTCAAAAAAAACTACCTTGTGCTTGGGAAGAAGGGAGGTTTATATAGGATGAATGGATGGGAGATGTATCCTCTTCTCATGGGAGAAGGGCTTATCCCTTGAGTTAGTTCCATCATTATATGGAAAGGAGCCCAAACTGACATCCTCGACCCCATCCGGCCAAACCATTTACCAGACTTCTGTTACGAAGCTTCTAGAGCTGGAAGCTTCAGCTCCTAATTTAAAAGCTTTCCATAACAAGATTGGCGTGAATGGAACACAGCTCAGTCACTTCGGTTGGTGCTAGGGATAGTGCTAATCTCTGCACATCAGTGTGGGGGAGACAAAGGTCATTAGTGACAGTCTTGTAAACTGGGCAAAATAGAAGTTTAAGGGGAAATGGTGCAAAAGGGAATTGATCTGCTCATGAAGAGGGACACAATGGGAGTTTCTTCATGAAGGAAAAGCATGTGGGGTTCACTATAGAGGTCCTCCAGGATCAAGGAACGAGGAGTACAGGGACAGTGACAAAATGCTGTGTAACAAATGGTGCTAAAAAATCCTTAGCAAGGAGGTTCATTTCTCCACTCTCTTTGCAAGATTCTCCTCTATTATCCAAGAAGTATCAAGACTCTCTCAATGGTGGAACCCTGTCTACACCAAAGTGAGGGATTGCTAAGAAGCAATTTTTCCACCACAATAGTGCTCTACTTCTTTTACTTCAAGAATGAAATGAAGGTTTTCTGTGATAGCAATTTGGCCAACTCAACATTATCTCATATTTTGGTTTTCCCATGGTCTATTTATATATAATTTTTTGAATCCATCTTCCCTCTCTTGGTTAATGAATGATAATGAATTGTGAGTAGGACAATATGATTCCATTGAGGGTTACATATCTTGAGGATGGCTCAAATTTGGTTGTCCTCAGTTGAGATCCTGCCAGGGAATCATCTTCTAAGTGTGGGAAGTGTCTCGAATTGTTGAGTCGACCACTCCTTTGGTTGCGTGAGTATTGAATAAAATGTTGTGTGTAGTGCAACTATCAAAGAAAAAGCCACACTAACATCAATTTTTAAATACCATATACTTTGGACCTTAGGAGATTTGATCTTTATAATGTATTTAGATGGAAAATATTCACTTGCGCATTTTTCTAGACGATCTTGGGCATCTTTTGGATTGTACAAATGTGTGTATGATTTTTTGGTGTTAACAAGTGGATCCAAGTTAGGTCCTCATGGAAATTGAACCTTGTCTAATGGTGAAAAAATCCTCATTTTCCACCATTGGATCCAACTCCTTTTGACCAACCTTTTTTGAAGGACATGGGAGTGGACTTTGATCCACTTATGTGTGCACGAGTCATTAGACCATTTAATATGACCTCTATGGTGCAACTACAAGTTTCACCGTTACCTCAAGGTAACCCCATGACTTTAAGTTATTCTCTCGCGAGAATTAAATCTTGTATGATGGTGAAAAGCTCCTCACTTTTCATGATTGGATCCAACCCTTTTAAGAAATAATTTAATTTCTAATTATTAATAGTAGTAATATTAATATTATTTCTATATCGTATCTTAAAAAAATATATGTATTTTATTTATATTATTATAAAATTTACATTTTTAATATTCAGTTAGTTTCATTATTTTATACTTTTATTAAGATAAATAATAGTACCCTCTCTTCATATGGGTTGTGAATTAGGCACCAATATGTTTAATGTTGGTTGATATATAATCTAGATGAACTCTAGTTAATAAAACTAATGGCACCTAGCATATATCAACAACCATTAATGTTGTTGTGATTTTAATTATTGTTGAGTGCGTTATATATATATATATCTATATATATATATCTAGAGAGAGAGAGAGAGAGAGAGAGAGAGAGAGAGAGAGAGAGAGAGAGAGAGAGAGCACATATTTTGATATATGAACATGAATCTTGGATATTAGAGTAATTAATTTATACCATGTGCCATGTTAACTTTAAACATCAATATTATACATTTCCTTCATATTAGATTATAAAATGCACCTTACTTTTGTTGATACAATAAATATTCAATAAAATATGTACAATCTTTATCTTTTGTATTTCATTTCAATGAAGTACACATTCAAGAGAAACTTTTTGGGAATTTCCTCTCATTTCAAAGATGGTATTTGGGGGAAACCTAACTCAATGGGGTCAAGGTGAGGCCCAATGATATCCATAGAGACAAATAACCAATGGCTTCCTTCTTATGCACAACACTCAACCAATAAAACTAACCCATTAAACTAAATCAATTTTTTTTTTTTAATATATGAAGTGATACACTTGTTGGGTTGTGTTATATTCTGTCCATGACTAGCCAACGTAGTTAATGGGGGGGTTAGACGGGGGGCGGAGCCCCCCCTTTGTTGCGTTGATTGCGCAACGGGGGGGTCATAGGGGGGCGGTGGGCATCCCCCCTCTACAGGGTCTGGGGCAGCGCCCTGGGAATTTTTTTTCTTAGACCCTATATTAGGTTGGGCAGACCTACCTATGGTTTTGTGCATGGTTTTCGCACATGCTTTTGGATGCAATGGTTTTCGGTCCATGGTTTTGGACGCGATGGTTTTTGGTCCATGTTATTGGATGCTTCGGAATGTATAAATATGTATTGTAATATTGAAAGGAACATAATGAAAAATCAAGCTGGTAGTCCAAGTTTTGGGATCCAGGGGAAAATCTCTGTATATATGTGTTTTATGTGTTGTGCTCTCGCATTGTTTATTTTCTGAGTTTTAGAATTCGTATGCAGGTAATTTTTGTATGGGGTTAAAACCTACATTTTGTAATAGAGATGTTTTGGTTTCTAGGGGATCCCTTTGTTGCTGAGGGGTTTCGCTTGGGCCTGTGGTAGACCCTGTTCAATGGGAGATCTGTGGGATCGATTTTGTTGGTGAAAGAAGATGGCGAGCAGTGGAAATATAGAGATTGAGAAATTTAATGGTCAGAGTTTTGAGTTGTGGAAAATCAAGATGGAGGATTTGTTGGTGGATAAAGATCAATGGATTGCGGTAGATCCGGGTACTAAACCAACGGGAGTTTCTGATGAAGAATGGAAGAGTTGAACACTTTGTGCCTCTCATTGGGGGGCATTGGAAAATTGTTTTAGTGCCCTCGTTGGCCTCTAATATAATTTTTTTGTACTCTAAAGTTTAGAAAGGGTTTCCCTAAGCTTAAATATAAGTAAATGAAACAAAAAAGTACTCAATTGAAAGAGGATAACAAGGGCTCTTACTTGGTGGTGATAGAATGGTGATCAATGGATTGATTCTCCTAGGATTTGATGAAAAAATTGTAGAAAGGAGTGGGTTTTTCATAATTTATCTCCCTTTTGGTGAATAATGCACACAATGGTAAAAAATATCTCCTTTTACAAAGGTGAATGTGGTTACAAATATGTCTTTTCAGTTTGGCCATGTACCTTCTTGTTAGATTATTCATTTTTTGAGCTATTATTTTCTTTTGTAATATTTTCATGATATGGACAAATACATAATCATATTTTGACTCATTTTTTATAGGGATAATGATAGTTCAAGCTACACATTTTTGACTTGAGGTCCACTTTCAAAACTAGCATATAGGGTTAGGTTCCATCTCGATTTTTCCAATAAATCTTCTCTACACCATTTCACTATTCCTTAGGTCCCTTCCCATTAGTTTGTGATGATTAACCACTCCTTGTGCCACATTGTAAACTTTGTAGTAGAGCCTACCCTTCATGGGTTCCCTAAAGAACCACCTAATTGTTCTCTTGTTGCCCATGCTATGTTCATTTACAGGCTTGAGAACCCTTTTTAGAGCCTACCATAACATTGAATTGAGCCTCATTTCCATGTTTTTCTACTATGTCTAGTCCATTATAGCCCACACAAGGGGTTCCCAATCTTATTCATGTTTCTTTTTGGTCACTTATGCCTATAGTTATTACTTTCTTGTTACATTTTTTTCTATTATTGTTTTTCCTCATCTTGCTCATCACCTTTATAGTCATGCTTGGCCTTTTACCTCCACATTAGTCTTTCCTCCATGTTGCAATTCATATCCACCTCTCATAGAGACTGTTATGATGAGTGGATTTCCATTTGCTAGACTCTTTATCACCACTTCTTCGATTTATTAGGTTGGTTCTATTAGCTTCAGAACTATATGCCTACTTTCGTGCCACTCATCTCTCTAGAATGAGTATTTTGTTGTCCATATTTTCATTATTTAAGAAAAATGAAAGTATCAAGGCTATTTTTTTGTTATTTTCAAGCTCATTAAATCTCTAAAAATTATGAGTTATCTCCACTCTTTCCTACTTGTTAGTCAAGATGAAAGTTGATGAGCAATCTATTTTCCATTCTCATGCTTGTTAAAATATGAGAAGAAGACAAGCACACATTTACCTCATATTTATAATTGTTAAAAATATCTCAGAAGAAAGAAAAACATCCAAGTATACTTTTAACTCTTTTTTAGGTTAACTAAGACTGAATGAAGAAGACATTATTGATCTCACTTGTCTTCTCTTTCATGCTTGTGAAACTATGAAGAGGATCATCTCGATAAAAATGGGAGGGAGGAAAGTATTTTTCATCTTGATTCTATCAAGGTAGCCATTAGCTATCCTTGAATATGACACTTGTTTGAGCATCCTATTATAGTTGGCCCTATCCTAACTTTTAAGCCAAACCATGAACATGAGTTAAGTTACTCCTCCATCGAGTCAATTTCTCACCTGATTGGTTACCCTTATAGTTCCATGGGATATGGCGATGCTTCCTGTGTCATCACTATGTTTGAATGGTGTTCTCTATTCTGAGCTTCCAAGTTCGCATTTGTGTTGTGTCATTATATGTTCAAAATAAATATCAATAAGAGTTGGTAATCTATATTCTCGTTTAACCTCACGCGTCAAATATCACTCTATTAGTTGTGCATTAGTTTTTCATTGGGTATTGTATTGGCCTTATGTTGGTGCCATTTTGATATCAAATTATGGGGGATACACCAAGTCCCTCCTTTGACAGATATATTTCCATCGACGTTAACTCATTATCTAAGATGTAGATCGAGAAAGACATCAATACTTTGGATCTTGCAATCCTCAATAGTAGGTTTCCTCTCGATTGATTATGGGTTTTCCTCACTGGCTCATGTTGATCGATTCTATGAATGTTTAACCTCATATCATTCATTCAAGATTGTTATATTGTACTATTTACATTAGGAACCATTTTCATCATTTTTTTGTTTCCCTTTTGTATGTTAATAGGATCCCTTAATGCTTGGTAATCAAACAATGGCACTACATGCTCAATCTTCACTCATTTATTTGCATGTAGTAAGATCATACCATTAGGATGAGATCAAGACCTTGGAGATTGGGGTTGCCTCACTCGTGTATGTTTCCTCACCCAAGTTGTGATCAATTTCAACATATTATGCACTTTGAGGATCACATCAAGATACTTTCTCATTAGTGTCAACCGTGCTCCTAATATATATTGAGAAAAATATTTACATTGTCCCATTTTGATCAATAATAACTGACATGAGTTCATAGTGTATTGTGTTCGTGACCATGCTCTATTCCATTGTATCGAATATGGGTATGCTTACCTCGGGGATGTATCCTAAATATATATAATTGTGACTTTTGAAAATTTTTGTAGGTTCTATGTCCTTGGCTCCCTTAATCTACCAAATTCATTACAACCATTTTTTTATATTTCATCCATTAGTTTCTCGTATCACCTCATATATTAGGGGACATTTGTTATAGCTCAAAAATATACCCCTTGACTCTATAAGAGAAGCAACATAAGAAGAAAGTAGGGATGAAGAAAAAGCTTCATGGAAACCATAAAAGAGCCATGTTTTTCCTCTTCAATGTCCCTTGAACATTGGCAAGGAGAGTTTCGACACCCTAGATGACCTATTAAGGAGAGTTTAATTCTTTGATACCTTCATTACAAAGCGTTAAATTGGCGAGTGTTGCAAAAGAACATGTCAGTGTTTGTAGGGTAAAAAATGATCAGAAACTCAAGATACAAATAACAGGACCAAATCAAACTTAGTAAAAAATATGTATAGATTAATGTAATCACATTGTTAAATCATATATAAAAGAAAATATCTCCATGGAGCAAGGGACAAGTGAACATAGGTACATGCTACCCAATTAAGAACCCATTCCACCTTGATATAAACAAACACTAGCAATGAGCCTAATTGTGAGTTTTGGTGCGAGGAGTTGAAGACAAGGGCTTCAAGGAACTATACTTATGTAAGATTATTGGTATAATAAGAAAAAATATTCCCCTAACCCCCTTGCCCCCCACCCTTAGGTCTACTTCATGTGATTTTGAATGTATACATGATTGGTTTTGATTGTGCTAACACTAACACTGCTATAGATAGTAGAGTTTGGTAGAATTTGATTGTCTATTTTGTAGGTCACAGGTGCAATAAGAAAAAACTTGGATCTCTAGGACTATAATCGCTAGAAGCTATCAACCACCTGCCTTCCGAGTCAAGGTAAAGCATCCATTCCTTCACTTATTTATTTAAGCTTTGTTATGTATTCATGTCAAGAAGGTTAAGTAAGTTATAGAGAATTGTCATAGGCCTTGGCAAGCTTATGGTATTTATGTATTTTGGAAACAATGAAAAATCTAATTAAAGAATAGTGAACAGCATGGAACTTATAATAATTATGAAGTGACAACGGTAAAGTGACAATATTAATATAATTAATTTGTTAAAAAATGTTTATTAATTTTTTGCTTTCATATTTTTTTTAGTATTAGCTTTACTCGCACATAGTAGTAATGTCATTATAAAAATGTTAACTAAACATGCATTAAAAAAATTCCAAATTTCCTTCCATATTATATATTAATTTTATTAAAAACATTCCTTTTTAACATTATTATCATTATGGTAGAAAAATAAAATGTTCTACCAACAAGGGGACAAATTGCTTTATATGAAAATAACATAATCATACATTTGACTAATCTCGTAACACTCCTAATTTTCATTTTATTCGTCAACATCTTGATTGCAACTTTCCAACCCAATGGTACACATATTAATTGTGATATAATAAAGGTATCATTATTAATTGTACTTAAATGATAATTGATATCAATGGTACAAATGATAAAAAGTTATTTTATTTTTCAAGAGTATGCTCATTTTGACCTACCCACACTTGTATAGTGATTGTGACTTTCAGTGTTTATGCCAATCTATTAAATGTACTTAGACACAATAAATACATAAACTTTCGAATATGAAGAAATTAAACTTTCATTATCTATAAAGGAGAAACGTCACATCATTAGTTATAAAGGAGCAACGTCACATCATTTGTTCTTGTATGAGGACTTTTCCTTTGCTTATTTTTCATTATTCTCCATGTCACATCATTTTAATTATTCACTTTAAAAAATATATATATTTTGGGAATTTTTTAAAATATTTATTTTTGTTTTAAAGTTGGTAATTACAGTGAATCTTAATTTATTCCAGTTACAAAAATAAGCAAATAATTTATAAATAGATAATGTATTATTCATTAACCATTGGTTTATTTTTTTTTTTACTTTACACTTATTAAAATTTTATTATGTGAAAAGGGATAATATTTTACAAAAACCCTAACCTTTTGTGAATCCATGGTTGATCACTGATGTTGCTAAGGGGTGTAGCAACTTCACCTTTGGATGTTGAATCCTTTAAGATCTTGTCTCAAACTTGTTTCATTAAAATATTGGTAATGGTCATTAAAGTCTTATTCCCTCATATTTCCTATCACATACCCATGACTATGTGAAATAAAGGAATTTTAGGGAATATTATAGGATTATGGTGGTTTCTTTGCACCATGATAATATGGACTCCAAATACTTGAAATCTTTGATTAAAGGGAAATTTTCTCATTTCTTATGTTGTGGAGGCATTTTTGTTTTTTTTTTTTCAAATATAAAGAAGATTGGGACCTCTTTCATAATAGGCCATATTTCTTTGGACCCAAAGGAATGTACTCGAATTGATGGTCACCGGACCTTAGCCTTGAAAATGATAAACCTTCTGATGGTTATATATGGGTTCACCTTCCCCATATCCCTCTACATTATTAGAATGAAACAATGTTGAGATATATTAGAAACACACTAAGAAAATACATAGATAGTCCCTCTATAAAAGATCTATTGTATTCCTACACCAAGATTTGCATAAAGGTTGATTTGAAAAAGGGTCTTGTTGAACCCGTGTATTTAACCTTTGGATTTTGGAAATTTCTTCATCAAGTAGACTATGAACAACCTAAATGTTGACACTTTGTGGAAACTTCTCTAAGATGGAACCAATAGAACAAGGCACCAAGAATTGTAATACCCTGGTTTTCACCCCGATTTAGTAATGTATATTTCTACATGATGACGGGTTGGAGAGTATAGCTAGGTAATGGTGTTGAATATTAATAATAAAATCATCACCAATTGCAGATAGATAAGGACAAGAATATAGGGGGCTATGATACAATGGGAGGGGGTAGTTAGAAATGTTGGACCATTTTAGCTTATAACTTTAGTACACCCATTTTTGGAAATTAAAGAAAAGGATGGTTATGCGAGAATATTAAATGAGGCCATGTGGCATTTTGAGAGCATGCATATTTAAACATACCTTTTAGGTTGTTTGGAGGGTTCCTTCTTTATTTTCAGTAGGATATATTTGCTTGTTGGAGAGACAAAGAGTTTTATCAAAAAGAGCCATTTTGTGGTTGTGTGTTAATACTTGCTATGTTCCAGATGCAAAATCATGATTACCTGAATGCATTGGTATTATTGTTGAACTTGTTCATTATATGCAAGCTTTTGGAGCTACTAGCATTGCTATTTTCTTACCAATTTCATTGGATCCCTAGAGGGAAAAGGAATAGCTTGAGGGACCAAATGGAAAATAAGGGATTCCTTTCTTTTTGTTATGGGGAATGAATGGGAAAGAGAGATAGAAGTTGAAATTTTGTTTGGTATTAGTTGAATATATTTGGTAGTTGTGGTCATTGTGTAAATAGAGAAAGCTTGAGAGTTAACTTCTTGTGAGTTATAGATTTGGCATAGATGGCACCCATCCTTATGGTATCATCACCTCAACTCATTGATGGTGTATTTGGAAACTTCACTAGATTGAGAGGGGGAGTGAATTAGTTTAGTTCATTCATGGACAAAATTTATTTTTCCTTTTAATCTTTGTTTGAACTATTGAATGTGCAACGTAACAATTTATGAACAATAGATTTAACATACAAGCAACATGTAATAAGTAAACCAAAATATCAAATAAGCACATAAAAGAAACACATATGGACACCAGATATAAGTGGAAACAGATAAAGGGAGAAAGCCGTGAATTTTTTATTGTTGTGATGCAATGGAAGGCACCTACTCGCTTTATTACATCAACTCTTGGAGGCTCCAACCTCTCTACTATTCTATAAGCTACAACATTCTAAGAGGCTCCTACTACCACATAATTTTTTTGTAGGTTACAACCTATACGAGCTTCCTACCTCAATAGGCTCCAACCTGTTTTTCTTCAAGATGTGACCTGAAAGGAAACTACAATTTCTCAATACATGAAGACATAATATGTCTGTTTACCAGGTCTTTAGTTCTTCATACCTTCATCTCTATCTTTTCCTTTTCTCCTCTTAAAATATACTTCAAATTTACTTTTATACCTTTGTATTTTTGTACCATGTAACTCACGAGCAAGGATTCACAACAAATCAACTTTCTCACATATTCTCTAACCATTTCAACATTCCAAAATCACATATTTTATAGAAAAAATTTGCTAGTTGTTAGTATTCCATACAAAAATATGAAGTGAATAGTATTGTCCCTTTGCATTCCAAGTTTGTCTCTCCATTTCCATACACTTTCAACTTTTGAATATCAAAACACATAATATATATTTCAAAATTTTTAAATAACATGATGATTACATCAGTCAAACCATTAATTTTTATCTTCTCAGACCACGACATTATCTTGTATTTTCTCTGACCTCTTTTTAAATTTTAACAAGCCCTTTGTTCCAGAATATTGCATTATAAAGTTGGCTCTACGCTATCTAGACTATGCTACTCTGGATTATAATGCAAGTCCTCATTTGACTTTTTCATCTACCTTTTCTTTTAATGTTCTAACTCCTATATTTCATCAAAATATTTGCTTTATTTTGGCTCAAGTTTTTTGCATGACAACATTGCCTTGCATCACAACTTTGTCTCATTCTCATTTCCTTGCCTTGCATCTCTGCAACACCTCTTCAACACCAATCTCTACAATATCTCTACAAAAAAATTTCACAGAACCATTCAACAAGTATAATGCATCAAGCCATAACAAGCATCAACATCCTTAAGCAACATACTGAACAACATTTGTCATCACCCTTCCATCACAATTCTTCATGCATCAACATCATAACAACAATGATCAACAATATAGGAACATCACAACATAAGCAACATCATAACAACCATAACAACCTAAACATCATAACATGGAAATATATGCAAGCAGTTCAACATATGTATCACAACATCACAACATATACATATGCAAGTAGCCTTAGCTTCTTTGCAACCTCAATAAAATTTGTATCACTTGACTAATAACTCATCTATACCATGCTCTGACAGGAAACAAACTAAATAAATTTTTAAAACATACCATGTGCTATCACCCAAAAATTCTCAAAGCATCATTGTTTCAACTCTACTTTTGGTCATGATTTCAAGGTCTAAAAGTCATTTTAGTCTTAATAAAAGGGTAAGTGATAGGGTTTGAAGTCTTAAAATGTCATCTTTTATTTCCAAATAAAGTCCTTTAGGTTCACTTCATGGTCAAATAGGTCACATTTTCCATTAATTTTAGGGTTAAATTTTTGAAATCATACAGGAATCCGCAGTTTCTTAGCATAGCTATTTCAAAAAAGGTGATTTGCACTATGCAAACAAGTTAATTTCGTAGCACACTATGAGGCAAAAACCCTGTTTTTCTGTTTTTAGTAGTCAACTTACAAGGAGGTTCCTGAGCAATTGAAAACTCATTTTTGAAAACTGAAAGAGGTTTTTCTTATAAACATTCCTATCTACAAAAATCTCCTCCATTTTTGTAACAACTATCAGGGATCAAGAGATGGGAGCTCAGGAGTGTAGCCTTCTTTTTCAGGAAAAATAGAGTTATTTTTATTGGTTGATGAAGTGGTTGTTGCTTTCCACTCCCTCATTCCTTAAACAAGTTACCCAAGCTGCTCTCTGTCATTTACTTTTCAACCTTTGCATGTATCAGTACGCTACCACCTTTGAAAAGTTAACTTTGTGACAAACAGCGTGTTGTGCAAAAAGTTCTTTACAACTGTCATATTTTTAAGCGGGCAGTTTGGTTATAAAGGGAAATTGCCATGAAGATGAAAGCATAAAAAGAAGGCTATGTGTTTTGATAGGAGCCTATAGAGCTTTAACTAATCATGGATGACCTCAACTTCACACAAGCTTCATCCAAACAGGTTACATGTATTTCTACCAAGAGCTGCAAGGGGATTTGTGTGTTTCTTGGACTGTTTTGAGCTGTTGGTTTCAAAAGGAATTTTCAGACAAATAAAGATGATTTTAAAAAATACAAAGGAGATTTTTTATAATAACATAACAAGGAACAAAAACCTCTTTCAAATTTCTCCCAGGTGCTACCAATTTGGAGATCCAAAATTTCCTTTGGGACCTATTTGCAGAATTCTAAATTTTCCTGTTTTGTACATGATTTTATAATGCAGATTCCGATCAACTGAAGCGAGTTTTCAAAAGCCTGAGAGAAGTTTTTCCTATAAACATTCTTATCTACAAAAACCTCCTCAATTTTTGTAATAGATATCAAGGACTAAAATATATAAGTTCTATCTCAACACCTATTTTTTAGATAAAAACAATGTAGAAAATGATAAATTTATAGGTCAGTCTTTCATTAAGGTGAAGACCAACTTTTGAGGAAAAATACTTTAAAGGGAAAGTTGTTATGCTTTTTGATGTTGACACCAATCCTTGAATAATGTTAAATATCTTCAAACTGTAAATTTTTGAAAACTGTGTTAAAAGGAGCATACACAGCAGTTTCGTAGCGCGCTACGAAACTGCTGAAGGTCAATTTGGGTCATTTCATGCATGTATTTGGGAGATAAAGGTTGTTGGTTTTCAAATTTTGGTTTTGTTGATTGAAAGATTAAGATCACAGATGAAGACTTAGATTGAAAAGCAGAAGAAATAATGGTCAAAGAAGTGTTTTACAGTGGCACAAAAGCTGTGGTACGAGAACAGGCTATTTTCGTAGCTCAAAATAGAGTTTCAACAACAAGGTCATATTTCATCATTAATGTTGGGTAGAGGGAGAAAGGTAAAACATACTTAAAGTAGTTCCACATCAGCAGACAAAGAGTATCAGATCAGTCATTTGATAAGTGGAGATATTCAGTTAAAGGAAGAGTTTGAAGACACTAGTCTACATGTACCAGGTCATCAAACTGATATCTCCATAATGATATGAAAAGTGACTTCATGAAGGCAGTCATAATATTAATGTTTGGTTGATGGCTAGCATGGTTAAAAGATAGGATTCCTTTTGAGGAATATTTGGATCAATTTGGTTTAAATGTAATAATCAGGTGTTTGAGTCATAGTAGGATTCTAACTCTTAATTCGAATAGGTGTCTGTCCTAGTTTCATGAATCTAGTTAGTAGTTAGATTTGGTGTCAGTTTTAAAGTCTAATGGTCTAGCCACTTGGCAGGCTTGTTGTAAAGGCTAGATTCTTATAAGTAATGTAAACTTCGATGTACACAAGGTTGGTAATTTCATTAGTAGAAAAAAGTTGTGTTATTGTAAGAAATTGTGGTTTTTCAAACTTAATACAAAGATGAGTTTGACTACTCAAGATTCACAAGGAGTTTATGTGTTTGATGTTCTTATGGCCTTTCAAAATTACTTATTTGCAGTGGTATGAGCTTGTGATACTTAGAATTCATTGGAAAATGCTCTAACTTCCTTCACATGCTTGTAAACTGTGTTGATTCACTGTGTTATTGTTTTATTTATAAACCTAAACTCTAAGTGCCTTGACTTCCATGTTTTGTTGATCATGTTGTTTTGTTGAAGACTATCTTGACTCCATAGCCCAATAGATGTTTGTTAATCCTTGATTCAACCAGTCAACCAGTTATACATTTTCCCATTTTGTTCCTAGAGTTAGCCATCTCATCATTAATAAAAAAATCTTAAACCTATTGAGAGAGCCCTCTCAGGTTGAGGAGGCTAAGCCTCAACCAAAAGATTGGTTTGAAAGAGTTACTCAGAGTCTACTTGATCAACAGCCTATCAGGGTCAGATTTGTGATAACACCATGCAACTCCTTTTCCATCAATGACAACAATGCCAATAATCTCCCCCTTTGGCATTGATGGCAACACTATGACTCTCCCCCTTTTGTTCTAGGAGCCATCCTCCTTATGTCATCCTTTTGCTTACCTCCCCCTTTGACATTAATTACAAGGGGGTCTAAACTTTCTAGTTTATAATGAAAATCAACAAGTGATCGACTGATGGAAAAAAATAAAATTTGTCATTGTTATAGGCCATTTTGTCACATTTGGTCAATAAGCCTTCAATTGGATCAATCAACATCCTTTGACCTCCTTTTAATCATCCTTGCACAAAGCCCTAAGCATGACTCATTCTAATCCTTGAGTTTCTACTTGAAAGCAACTTATTTTAGTCATTTTAAGGACCAGTGCACCCCTGCATAATAGAGAAATGGCATTGTAGTGTAGTCTCTCCTTCTCTTAGGGTGTTATGCAGTGCACTGTGCATAACTATGGGGTTGTGTTGATTCTAGAAATTTGGGAAAAAATAAAAATATTTATGAAACTTCCTCTTCTAGAAGCTTCCAGAGGTTGTTTAAACCATTTACCTTGGATAAACATTTGAATCTTATATGATTCCACCTGGGATAAATCACCATCTTATCCCTTGATTTCATCCTCCCATCACTTTTGGATCTCAAGCCTAGATTGGTAAATGGGTAAGAATTCAATAACTACCCCCCTTTCCTATATATTTACCCATTCCACAAGTACCTGGTTGGTTGTGGTTGGATTTTGGAGAGTGATTATACCCTTATACTGCTGATGTGAGAGATACATTTCCATGCATTAGGGTGATTAGAGTTGCACTTTGTGACAAGGAAAGGAAAAGTCAACTTGGAGAAGCTCTTTTATAGGATCACCACCTATTTTTTGTTGTAACTCTCTCTATTTCTATTAATGCAAAGAGTTATTTATTCTCTTATATATGATGTTATGGTTTCATATATTTCAATACCATGTTGATCTATTAAATAAAGTGAATAGATGATGTTGCACAGATTCTGTAGATCGTTAACTTATTTTATCTGACTATGCAGGTTCTAATTATAGTGTTTAGAGCTAGGATTGGAGCATTTAAGCCAAATAAGTAGCGAAGCATATGAAATATTCTTGGTAGGCTTCATCCCATTATCTATTTAATTTAAGTAAAACATTAGTCCCTTTGTCTTTATGTTGTTCTAGGTCAGTCCATTAGGCCTAGGGAAGATACTTCTGTCTACAGTCATAGATTCTGCATTACAAATTGGTGACCATACTAGGGAATGATGTATTCCCTTGGTGGGTTCTTTGTCAATTGTGATTTTCTTACCTCTTATTCAGACCTTTACTGTCTTAGTTTGATAAGGTGATCAAAGTTTAACTCAAAAATGAAAGTGTTGAGAAAGTATTTAAATCGTCGTCAAGTCGAAGTGGTCGTCATTTTGAATCCAGTGACATTTTTTTCAACTCAATCTGACATCGTATGTTCAATTTATCGCGTTCTGACTGTTTGGCCCAACAACAAAAAGATGAGTAGGCTTACTGACTAGGCAGTTGACTAGGCTTTTGTATAGTTGACATCATCTAGGGTGACTATGTAGGTATAGACCAATTGGGTGCTAACAAGTGGCATCTCTTGGTTCGTCCATTTGGGGTCAAATTTGATTGGTTTTGTTTGGCCCAATCATGGGCTGCCACATGGCACATCTAGAGTGCACTAAAATTTTGGTTTGGTCGACTAGAGGCTCAGGCGGGATCGAACCCCCGACCTCAAGTCTAACAACACAGTGCTCTACCAACTCCTATGTATGATGGCTCTTAACCACTATGGGCGCAAAGGCCTTATAAGGTTTACATGGTGCATATATTTGAGGTGGTTCCGGGTTGTCAGCCCTGACCCTCGGTCACTGCACCAATATACAAACCTGCGTGCAAAAGGAATGGGGCTTGGGACCTTAGCCCAACCCCTGGTCACAAGATCTTCACATGTCTGCAGCATAAGTAAGAAATGTAGGTTTTAACCCCGTACAGAAGTTACCTGCATACGAATTCTAAATCACAAGAAAAATAAAAATATGAGAGCATAACACATAAAACACATATACACATAAATTTCCCACTGGATCTCAAAACCGAGACTACCAGCTTGATTTTTCATTATATTCCTTTCAATGTTACAATACATATTTATACATGCCGAAGCATCCCATACCATGGACCGAAAACCATCGCGTCCAAAACCATGGAATGAAAAACCATAGGTAGGTTCGCCCAACCTAATATAGGGTCCAAAAACCAAAATTTTCCAGGGCGCTGTCCTGGACCCCATAAAGTGGGGTTACGGGTACCCTTCAAACCCCCTATTAACTTTTTGGAAAGAATATAACACAACCCAACAATCTCCCACTTGTTGTTTTCTTTCCATAGGGGGCCACAGGAGAGCTTAGTCATTTTTCTAGCCCTGAAACGTCCCTTGTTTCTCTACACCAAGAGAACTTCTCAGAGCTCACATATTTTCTCAATGCATCTGTAATATTTTTCAAAGTTTCCACCTTTACCAGCAACACTTTTTTGTCTTCTATCATATCCCTCACAAAGTGATACTGAACATCAATGTGCTT